>OOFJ01120454.1:6190-17284 GCA_900323375.1 Benthosema glaciale | reverse complement strand
CTTGCTTATGGTAATGTAAGTATTCCACAAGTGTTGCGCTGGGCGGAAAGCCGGAAATGGTCGCCTCAGAAAACAAGGAGTTGATCAAATTGAATCAATGTCAAGGTTAAAGGGATAGTTCAGATTTTTTTAACGTAAGTTGTATGAAATACTTGCCATTAATATAGTGGTAGCAACTGTATTAATTGATTCCCCGAGCCCTGTGGTGGGAGTTCTGCTCTGGTTTTGGTGAAATATTAAGTAGTTCCGGTCATTTTGTGAGGGGCACTGGGGCATTAAAAGTAAGTTAATTCACAAAACTAACATAATTTTTATTGTTGACCTATTTCTAAAATATTAGCACGTTTGTTCATTTGTGACCTCTCTATCACATCCCACAGGGCAATATATGGCAATTAGACGGCATCTAAAAATGGGCCAAAAACATCTAGAAGTGAAAGAAAATGAAAGTTTTTTAGACGTCTAAGCTTAGCCTAGACGTTTATTAGTGTTTGTTTAAATGTCTAAATATAGATGGTCTATTTTACACGTTTAAACAACTGCTAATAAACGTCTACTAGGACGAGTTGATAAGCGTCCTCAGCCCTGCCTCCGACTGTCTTGCTGACAGATGTTACCGACGTTTGACATGCTTGCGGTTTTAGGTTTAAGTCTGAGGGTTTGCGCTAGGGTTAGTAGCCCAGTATGTCAAACATTACTATTTCTAAACCTCCCCCAACCCCCAAACTAACCATAACCGCAAGCACGTCGCATTTCTGTCAGAAGATTTCCGAGTTTTCGTCTTATCAATGCCAATCGTGCCTGGCATGTTGCCAGACTACATGGGACTGCTCGATCGTAAGGGCTTGATAAGCAACCTACTGGGAATAATCCTTGCCTTTTGTGTCCATATCACTACGCCAAAAAGTAGTTCCATGTGAAAGAGGGAGGGGTCGTGCTCTAATTAAATATATATATATATAAAATAAATGGTGCATTTATATAGTGCCTTTATCCAAGGCGCTTTGTGCATTACATTCACCCATTCACACACTGATAGCAGTGGAAACCATGCAAGGCACTTAGCAATTAGGGGTTAAGTGTCTTGCTCAAGGACACATCGACACTAACTCTGGGGGAGTCCGGGTTCGAACCGGCAACCTTGCGGTTGCCATCCAGTCACTCTACCCCTGAGCCACCACCACTTGTTTTTCATCAACATCACTCAACTAACGCTGCTGTCAGGATCACCACAGAGCAGATGGTGGTGAGAGGTCTGATACCTCTTTGCCTCAGTGCTGCATTTGATACTATTGATCTTGGAATCGTTGTGGATATTCTTAGACAGTGGGTGTGTGTATTTCTGGGACTTCCCATGTTTGGTTTGCATCCTATGATCCTATGTGTCAAATTGTTCATTTGTGGTTGCCATAGGTGATTATGTTTCACAGCCACTCAAGAAATGTGCGGAGTGCCCCAGGGGTAAATTCTTGGTCAAATTCTGTTCTGCTTAATATGCTTCCTCTCGGTCACATAAGTTCCCATGCTACATACAGGTATATGATCCAGTAATAGCTTTATCAGCTTTATCTATCATTCAAGCCCAATTATGCTAGCAAATTGGTCTTTCTTCAATTACAGGATGTAATAACTTTATAATAACATATTAACTGAACTGTCACAATGCTAAACTAGCATGTTAAATCAAGGTCTCAGAGGCACATGACTCGTCGGGGCAAATACGTATCATGTTCTACTTGCCCAAAGGTCATGCCCACTTTCCTGGCCCACTTGCCTTGCTTGGCAAGGTCAAGGCTAAAATCAAACAAGCATATTGCTCACCTTATTAAGATAACAAGTCCCAGAACAGGCTACTCCCCTGACCCTGACAACCGTGACAGTGTAAAAATGAGGAAGGCCTTAATAGGATGCTGTGTTGAATCCCCAGCCGGAGCGTGAAAAATCCCTCAACATCTACCATTGATGTGTTCTCAAACATGCATGGGCCTTAATTGCCCACAACAACTCCAGTAGTCTTGTTCTGTAGCTGCTACTGTACCGAGTAATTCCCGGTGTGAGAGCATGTTACTATAATCAGTAATATAATGCATGTAATATGATACAGTGAGTGGCTGAAGAGCATTCTGAGGTGTTTAACAAACCACCCAAGAAATAAAGGTTGATCAACAGCAAGTGCACATCCCTGTACACATCATGAGAGACTTGAGCAGATGTTAAGCTGCAGACTAACGCCCCCTTTTGGTTGTCCCAAGTCACATGTGTTGAATTAAAGCCAAGTACAGTTGGTAAGATGTTACTGATGGATCATGTTAGACTATGGGGTGGCAGTGGCAGTGGCTCAGGGGTAGAACCTTAGTGGTAGAACGGCTGCTTGGGAACCGGAAGGCTCCCAGTTTCATCCCCCAGAGTTAGTATTGAATGTCCTTGAGCAAGATGCTAATGCTAATTAGCTTCCAATGAGCAGGTTGGTGCCTTGCATGGTTTCCTCCACCATTGGTGTATGAATATGGGTGAATATAATGCGCACACTCTAAAAGTGCCTTGTTTAAAAGGTGCTATATAAATGCACCATTTACATCCTGCTGCCGCCCACAGCGCCCAGTTATATAGCACAAGACTATTTTATTTACACTGCCATAGAAAGAAAGCCATAATGCACTACAGTAAGGGTGACTTCATTCATATTGTATTCAACATGTATTCGACAGGAATCCTCCTTTTGTGTAAACGGCATGTAAAACTACAGGGTGCAAGAAAACCAGGTCAAAGGGGCAGAGTCCCCTCGAGGAAAATGAAAGCATACAAGATGTTATTTGCAGGCTGATTCTACCAATTCAAGAAAAGCACAGTTTGTATAGAGAGAAAGTGTGGAGGATAAGGGGGGGAAATACTTTGGACATAGCTACAAATGAAACAAAGACACATTCCTCGTTTGTCATAGATGCTATACCGCTTGCACCTGCATGGTGGTGTTACAATGGCTGCGTCCTTGAATGCGAAATGCTGTCATTTAGTATTTGGATTCAGATTGGAATGTACAGTACACATTTCGATAGAGGGAGAGAGAGAAAAGGAACGGAGGTCTATTCTCCTTTTCCTGAACAATATATTGACACACACTACAGTTACACACGGTACACAACATTATGAATATAATGTGACGTGGTATTACCTACTTTGTATGGCAACAGTCAACTGCATCGTACTGTGTGGCTTGATCCTCTTGCAGGATTAACCACTTAACCCATTAAGACCTAGGGCCCATTCAACAAATGCCTTCGAAATCAGTAGTTCTCACACTTTCTAGTAGTTCCAACATGTTCAAAAATAGCAGATGTACAAGCTCGCAGCGTGGCACGAAATGACGCGTTGTGAGCTTGTGCATCTGCTATTTTTGAATAGGCAATGCAAAAAGAAAAAAATCTAAAACAACCCTATATATAAAATCCTAAATAATTAATTGAGTGGGGTCCCCCAGGGGTCTGCACTTGCCCCCTGCTTTTCCCGTCTACACCAAGTCTTGTCAGCAAAAAATAACAATTCTACAAGCTCAGAACTCATCATGACAACTTGCAAGCTTGTAGATCTGCTACTTTCACAAGAATATTTGCCTATTTTGGGCTAATATGCCGTTATGACGTTCCTAGAATAGGGATAGGGGTTCATGTGCTTAATCTACTTAAACATCAACACATGAAGACAACTTTTGACCACCATGGTGCCCTTAGATATTCACAGATATTACATTAGTTGAATGCATATGAATATAAATATATGTTTCCATTGTATCTGTTTACTTAGGCTAATACTCTAGACACACTTAAGCTGATTGTAGTATAGCATTGTGTGCCTGTATGAGAGGAAGATGACCTCATCACCGTAGTGTTTATGGATCACTGGACCGGTGGCCTTGATTTCTGCTATTGAATTATGGGAAATTCATTCTTTTATTGAAGGAGTGGCTTCCAAATCCAATAACAGAGTCAGCACTCTTGGACGGACGCACACACACACACACACAGAATGCATTGTGGTACATATCGTCCACACACACACAGAATGCATTGTGGTACATATCGTCCACACACACACACACACACACACACACACACACACACACACACACACACACACACACACACACACACACACACACACACACACACACACACACACAACCTCAAGGAAGCAATGTCATTCACAGTGAATGTAGTAGTGAATTTCTAGAATCTAGGTGATGTTACAATGTCTGTTAAAAAATGTATTTGTCAATGTGCATTGGATAATTCATGAGCAGGGATCATCAATATGTCTGTACACGGACAAATTGTGTCTGTGGTAAAGACTTGGCCTTTCCCACACCATTATAATGTTCTTATTTTGCTCTAACACCCAATTACAGAATGACAAGTCTGCAGGTTTTCTTCAGAATACGTACAGCACTGATTTACTATAACACTATAGCAGTCCTGAGTCCACAAGTACTAGTGATTCTCAAACGTTTTATTTGCAAGGACTCCCAAAAACGGAGAATCCCATCACGACTCCCATAACTCTCAGAGTGTACAAAGAGAACCATTTTAACACTCTCAGAGTTACAGACCACCTGTTATGGACATTCAGGGCTAGCTCTTCATGTGTTTCTGGCCGCTCATTTTGTATGTCTGTGGCAAACTGGCAAACAAATATATTTTTTTTTACAAAAATGTCCACCACCAGCCAGCATGGCGATGACCCCTGTTCATGTCCAAAGAGCATGTGTCTGGGGTCTGTTCATGAAATACATGTCCAGAGACAGAACGAAACAAAAATCCTCAGGTTGAGAGGATATGCAACTCAACCCTCATGACTGGCTTCCTCAACCAACGGCGAGATGAAAAACTGACTCAAGAGGGAAAAGGTCGGTCCATATCTTATTGAGCACACAAGAGAGATGGAGGGCAGTAATTTAATTAAAACGTGATAATAGGCCCAGTTCAGTTCATGACGAGGCTAAACCCTCTTCTTGGGTTAAAAGGTGTGGTGTGTATTCCTCTGGTCGTCTCCGGCCCCGAGGAGCTGGACTGATCTTTGGGGTGGGTTGCAGAGACGAGGCCGGCCTCCCCCTGGGCTTAAGGGCCACACACCTGTGTGTGCATCAGGGCTGGATAAGCCCAGATTAAGCTAAAGTTACCCGCTCTCTCCCCGCAATGTCATTCAAAACCTCAACGGCGACCACGCCGCGGACAAAGCGCCTTTTGGGCTATCCCAATAAACGCCATTAGCTTTGAGACATCAAACATGAAGGATTATGGGATTTTCTGACAAAAAAAAAAAAAAGAAAGATGGAGGGTCTGGGGGACTCCCTCGCGCAGCCATCCCTTTCTCTCAAGAGATTACGCTACAATTTGTTTTCCTTTTTCCGCCATTTTGTATGTCCCTCCTCTTTTGCGGCGAGTATAGAAAAAAGGGCTGTACTGTAATCCCCTACAGATGAAACTAAGAGTGCAATAAAAAGGAAGCTTACACAGGGCTTTGTAAGTTGGTTCTGTCTGTGCTTATGTGTGCATGGGTATTGGGGAGATCTGTAGGCACTTAACATGTTAGCCAAATAGTCACCACTATACACATGCAATGCACACGAATGCACGCACACACATTTAACTATGCACGCACACATACTTAACTGTACACGCACACGCACACGCACACGCACACACACACACACACACACACACACACACCTTTCTTTATGTTATTCCTCCACTACATTTCCGTACTGGAAACAAAATGGCTGCAGAGTTAGCTTCTCAGACAGACAGACACTGAAGTCAACAAGTAGATTCAAAAGAATAGAACGTGTTGAATGACATGAACCACTACATCCAGCAGACATGCCCTGCCTTTTTGCATTTGGACAAGGAGGGACCCAAACCGTGTTGAAGGAATCTTTCAATGTTGGAGCCTGGGAATTCTGGGAATTATAACCAGGTGAAAAGTAGAAGTTTGGAGGAAAGAAATGTATTCCTCGCTCCTTTCAAGTGGTTTGTGGCTTTTTTTTGTCTTTCTTTCTGAACCACAGGTTTGGCCGCAGGGAAAAAAGATCTTGAGTCGATATAAACGTGAACTTAGAAAAATGTAACAATTGTTTTGCGGTGAGTGCGATTCTATTCCTGCGACCAACGGTTAGTCCACAGACTAGGGGCCATCATTGAACTTTTCCGAGATCGTTTACCAGAAAAACAAAAGGGGGAAAGAGAACAGTTGAACAGTCAGGCCGCAGCCCTGGGGATTATTCTCCTTGTGTTACATGGATTAGCAGCAGCCCAACCTTTGACTCTGTTAGGGACGACTTGACTTCTGGCTGTCTTCAGGTACTGACGTCTATAGGAGGGGGGCCCACTATACTATGTACAGGTGCCTACATTATTCGGTTGTATACTAAAATCAGTGTTTCTCAAGCTTTTTAATTTCAAGTACCCCCGGTACAGTCAGTATGTGTTTGGCCACGAACCACCATTTCATATGATGTTCACCTCTGGGACCATATTCTACACTTTCAAATCTTGATTCCTCAGTGTTAGGGATGTGCAAAAAAAGGACATTCTTGGAGTTACAAACCAATATATTGGTCCATTTGGTTCTAAACTGTCAATCATTGGAACCCCCTCAAGGACCCCTGGGAGTTCAAATAAATGGCTAAAACCGGTTTACAGTAAGAAATAAAATGTCCATTGAATATATCCATAGTCTGATCCTAACAACAAATTAACATGCCCAAACACATACCAGTAGGACATTAAATCAATGTAATTACACAAGCTAACAAAATGCCTTCATTTGGTAAATAAAAAAGATATTGACAATGTATATAGATGTGATTTTCTGAATTAATTCTGAAAATAGTCAAAAGATTTCATCAATGCACTGCCCCTTATAGCAGGAAATCTGAGATCCCATTGTAAATATCCTACTAGCGAGATCAGAATCTAACACAGCCTTCAGTTTGCATTCAGTTTACTGTGTGGTATAAGAAAGGTAGCTATAAGCTCAATTGCTATAATCCGTGCAGCATGATGGACAGATCTTTTACCTAACCAAATACATCCCGTGTTTGTACATCTTGTAACCTATGGATTAGATAGGAGTGGAAAATAAATCAGATAAGGATATTACCTGGTGATATTATCACCTGCAGTGAAATGGATGAATGACAGGGGGATAATAACCCGAAAGCATAGCATCAGTATGCCATTACATATCTGAAATATTCCTCTAATTTAAATATGAGCTTCTTTTTCTTTTGCAAACTCATCATAATCCACGTATACACAGGGCTTGCACACACAGCCTTTAAGGTGACGGAGGCATCAACACTCAAGCCACGTTCAAAGGAGGTCGCATCTGCCTCTCCCCCATGGCCGACATTGGGATTGGAACGTCTCTTCTCCCATAATCCTCTTTGACTTTATTCATGCAAAGGTCATCTCTGATTCCCCAAATGGAGGTGGCGATGGTTGTAGTATAGCCAGGCTCCAGACAGACACGTTAAAGGAAACCATGGCAGTCACTGGGAGGAGGAGGTGGTCGGGTATAAGGACAGTCACACTTGTCATGGTTTTTCGATGTCACTCGGCATCATTTCATGCTCAAGGCTTCAGAAAGAAATGGCCATTTTACAGAAAAGACACACAGTCGTATACTGAATTAAGTGTAAAGGCACACTACCGACCATGCAAAGCGAATGGAACCTCATCATCCAGAGTGCAGAAGGAGAAGAGGTCACTTCTATCCAGAGACAAAGTACTAATTAAGAAGAGACAGTCGACTGCCTGCACACACAGATAGTTTAAAAAGCCCTCAGCTGTCATAAGAGAGCTTGTGCCAGGATGTCAGGGATCCAGTGAATTGTAACGGCACCACTACGCTGCCTTCAAAATAAAGAGCTTGGAACAGCAGTGAAGTTTGCTGCTGGTTGCAAAGACAGATCAATTTTGTCCAAAAGCATGGAACAGACAGTAGGGAGGACTGTGAAACACTGCTGGAGAATGAAATCAAGTCAAAGACAAATGCGGTTACGATACAAATTAAAATATACCTCTGCTGTCGCGAAGAAACCACCAAATTCAAATGTAAATTTTTCAGGAAATTCCATTTGTCAGGAAAATGAAATACTGCCTCATCAAAGTTGGTGTTGTGACTAATATATTGTCAATAACTTCCATGAGACTGGGAGAGGTAGCAGACAGTTTGAGGCCGATCCAATGGAGTTAAGAGGTTTTGTCGGAAGCACTTTTTACAACTTTTCATTGGTCCTATATTTTCGAAACAACACGTCTACGTAGTTCAATAGCACTAAATAATGCAAAAAACATAATAAAAAATTGAGTTAGTTGGCAACAATATGCAAGAGCAAACTTTGTTGCATATGTTATGGTTAAAGATCTGATCAGTAAAACAGAAACAAATGGGTAATCAGTAAAACAGAAACAAATGGGTAGCCACCATAAATCTAAGATAATAATGGACATGTTTTTATTAGTTCTAGGATAGTCTTTGATCAGCTAGAAGGTCACTACACTACAGACACTACATAATGCTGATGCAACTGCATTCTCCTTCTCCAACAGCATATTTCATGTGCATTGGTGATCTATACAGTGATGTGTTTTGATTGTTTCAATTTTCAACAGAACTCCAGGCTCCCTTTAAAAAAAAAACGATGCTCCATTAATTGGCAGTCGTGGGTGATTTGTCATTGCCAAGATTTTTTTTCTCCATGCGTTCTTGTTTGCCCGTTCTATTTGCTTGCATTGTTGTGTGTGTGTTTTTCTCTCCTTCTTCTCATCTCCGCCTGCTTCATTGTTTGTGGTTTAATCGCAGCTTATTCCTGGGTCTACGTTTCTTTTTCCTTGTGTTTTCATTTCATCCTCCCCGTCTCTGAGGGCTTGTTTTCTGTGCGTGCCATGGCTCTTTTCATGTGTCCCTCGCCGGTGGAAATCGACGCTTGGATCCACAGTGTGTGGAAGAACAAAACAAATAGGCAAACACCAGCCACAGAACAGATGCAGAGTGGCTCCCTCAAATTCCTCCATCTGTGTGCGTGCGAGCGCGTGGCATGCATGCATGCATGGCTGTGTGCATGTGTGTGTGTGTTTCACACTGGAACGTGCACGCACCAGAGAAGAAGTGGTGCTGCAACACCGCACAACATCACTCCGAACAAAGGGTGATTTTGAAACCGGAGCCCACAATGCGTTCATACTGTACATGTGCTCTACAGATAGAATGACAGACGGGTAAGGCTCACTCTGAGGGTCGTCATAGTTCCACATTTATACAGCACACACCTCCATTACTCTATTCACCATCATGTTGCAGCCCGCCACCTGAATTCAACAATCTTATCATCGCCTTTGCAGAAGGGACTTCAGAGCGCTGCACTAATATCTAGAGAAGGCCCGCAGTGGTGTGTGAATGCCAGACACAGCCATATACACCATCACGCTCAAAGCCAAGGCACAGATAACAAACAGACAAACTCTATTGAAATTTTGGAAAGTCATCCATCCTGCTATAATCAGGAAAGAGAGTGGGAAGGAGGGGGAGATAGGGGCCCAGAGGCCACACAGAAAAATCACCAATGTTGATGTAACACAGAGAGTGTACAAATGGAACCAAATGGACCCGTGATTCCAGTTGTTCACTAAGGATTTTATAGTGCAAAATGTGTCAGAGGTAGCAGTGCTTTATCATAAGACCAGCCACATTACATTACAGAGGGCCACTAAGTCTACAGCCAGACCTTTCAGCAGGTTGGTAAATTCGAGGAATGGTGGCAGGGATGAAAAACGATAATAAAAAAAAAAGCATTCTCGTATCCCGTCACTGCAGAGGCACTTGACATTTCTGATGACATTTGAGCCCCTTTGAATGTGCCTGAAATTGCGACGTTTCATCCCAGCGTAATGCTACACTTTAGAAAACCCCATCTTATCTGCCAGATTATGCTGCCATATTATATGGAGGTATTATGCTGCGCTAATAGTGCATGTAGATACTTCACAAATGATACTAAAAATGCCTCACATCACACACAAGGAGGATTTGGCCCTTTAGTAAAGAAATACTTCCGAATATGCAAATGCCTACAGAGGAATTGGGGCTTAACAGATTTGACTCACTCAGACAATGGCGTGCGCCTCTTTTCCCAGGATGCAACTGTCCGTCAGTTTGCAGGATTAGGGCTCTGGGTTGTGACAATGTGTTGAATGAAAAAAGGACAATGAGACACCTCTTTTATTATTGGGATATGACTATAAATGTTTCTCTTATTATGCCAGAAGAATGATTAAAAGCTTGAAGAAGAAGAGGGAGAGGATAAGGCTTGGCACTGCCCCCTGTAGACTAATCTTCTTCACTGCAACTTCCTCTGTGTGTGCCATGAGGTCAGTCTGACAAAGCATGCTCCTTTAAATAGCAAGGGTAGAAGTCAGTCGTTCTACTTTCACTTGCACAAAAAATATATTTTTTGAAGAACTACTTTTGGAAAGGGAAGAAATACAGAGTAGCCTATTCTGTTATGGAACAATCGGGAGGAAATTCTATTTAAGTTTACTTTGAATGTCCTTTCTCTCGTAAATAAATCTTTGAGAAACTTTCTGATAAAAACATGGACAGCCTTCCCTGAATCAGAGCTCAGAGTTGGGGTTGGCAGGATGCATTCATATGGTTGTCCTTGCCATAAGAGCTATAGGTTTGTAATTTACTAAGTAACCGTACTTCTACTTGAGTAATATTTAAGAAAGTAATTGTCTCCACCAGACCAAAGGCATGGGGAGAGACTTAGTTTTGCCCTCCGTCCGTGTGTGTGTGTGTCCGTCCGTCCGTCCTCTCCATTTGTCTGTTAACAGCTAATCTCTGGCACCGTTGGCTTGATCGCAGCCATACTCACACACACACACACACACACACACTCCCTCAATGCCAGAGTTGAACCTCTGCCCCAAAGTTTTGGGGCAGAGGTGGCCGACATATGTAAAACACATTTTCTAATATTACTTCTTCAGATTTCATCCAAATTTCACACAAATCAGCACAAATGCTCTCCATAGT
>OOFJ01120453.1:8734-25698 GCA_900323375.1 Benthosema glaciale | reverse complement strand
GAGGGTACCTCCAGCTTCCCCGTATCGGCTGATCGGAGTGCTCGGCGGGGTTTGTAGGGTGCGATCAAACTTGCCAGATAAGGTGGCGCCATACCTCTGGTTGCTTTGAATGCTAGCATCAGAGTTTTGTACTCTGTGCGGGCAGCGATTGGGAGCCAATGGAGGGAGCGGAGAAGGGGGGTGACATGTGAGAATTTTGGCTGGTTAAAGACTAAGCGAGCTGCGGCATTTTGGATCAGTTGGAGGGGCTTAAGTGCACATGCCGGTAGACCAGTCAGGAGGGAGTTACAGTAGTCAAGTGTTCTGTGGACCTTGGTTCATCAAGGAAGACGGGAACACACTGTGTGTAGATCTTATGGCAGAGCTAGACGTTCATAGAATGCAACCACAGAGGTGGTTCTGGGCTGACTTCTCGAGTGCCAGTAGGCAGTCACCAGAAGTTGGGAACCATTTTAGTTGCATTTTCTCCTGAAATTGAAACTGTGTGACATTGAAATTGGGAGCATTTGTGCTACTGCAAATAATTGTTGTGGTGCAATATTTGTTCTTTTTCTTTTTGTACGTGCCGCTTATTACACTTATTATGTGTCTTGTAAGTTGACCGTAGGCACTCTGTGTGTAGTATGGAATAGGTGCTATACTTTAGCAAGGACATAGTATGCTCATTGCTCATTGACACCTACTACATCCATGATTGACACACAGTGGAGATGTCGCTGAGCGCTGCTACTGTACATACTAGCAGCCTCGCTTCTCATAATGTTTCTATTACGCTGGTATCCTTTTCTGTCTTTCCTTGTTAACTCACGTCAATGTATTTTCAAAGAGCACTCATGCTGTTTTCTGCACCTTTTCTGAACAAACATCAAGACAAATTGCTTGGGGGGAGATATTGAAAGAGAAAGTGCAATATTAGTTGACTGTTGTCCGGAACACGTCTCATATTTGTCAATCAAATCCATTTGCAGAGACGTGTCACCTTTGGTAATTTGCTACTGTGACAAGACCCAAAAATGATACGAGAGGTGGGGCTGCTCTGTTTATACAACTGTGTGTGTGTGTGTGTGTGTGTGTGTGTGTGTGTGTGTGTGTGTGTGTGCGTATGTGTGTGTGTGTGTGCGTGTGTGCTCATTCAGTTTACTCATTCAGAGACCTAGTACAGATAGCCTATTATTGTATAGTGACATACTCTCTATGCTCATTAGGCTATTTTATTCCAATTTCTTTATTTAAATTCTTATTCGTCTTGGTTTGGTTCTTGACTCATACTTTAATCGTGTTTTTGTAAATTGCTATAGAATACATTTTATGACAGCTTTTGAGCCGGTTTATTTGGAGGTTTGGCCGTGGGAAGCAGGATTTGACGAA
Source organism: Benthosema glaciale (assembly GCA_900323375.1). NCBI lineage: Eukaryota > Metazoa > Chordata > Actinopteri > Myctophiformes > Myctophidae > Benthosema > Benthosema glaciale. Next base: position 24,330 of record OOFJ01120453.1, on the reverse strand, counting down.
CATACGTTTATTCTCTGATCATTCTGCCAGTGCCCTATGCATTTGCCTACTTGGAGGGCCCATCTGTTTATATATAAAGTACTTGTATCAGAGGTTTGAGTGTTCATCTTCACGCTCTCGCTGTTATTATAGTTCCTAGCCAGCAGCTCACCAGTACCTGTGTGCTTTTCAACTTGCCTCTATGCTTTATGCTGCTTCCCTGGCAAGGCTGCTACTTTAGCTGGCACCAAGATGTGGCCACAGCTATAGCCATCCATTATCGAAGGCGATACTCCAAACACAAAAGAGACAGTGTAAGATGGATTAAACCCTGATGAATCCAGCTTTCCTTGTGAAATGGTGGTTCTATTAAACAACACAAAATGTGTACTCTCCCTTTCACTCTATTTTTGTAATAACCACTTAAATAACAATGATTTCAAATAAGATATAGTAGTACATACATAATGTATGTATGTGGCCTATGCAATAGGCTAGTTTATTTAGGCAGCCTTCTGCCTTACATAGGCGCCACACACATGTGCAATTTGAACATACTTGTGTTCACAGTGGAGGGAGAAAGCTCATAATTTTCTTATTTAGAAAATTACTTTTTTCCCCCTCTGCGCAATGTGGCAATTAAGGCACAATCTCTAGTATCCTACCTCTGACGCAGTACCCCATGTGCATGGATGGCATTGTCTATGTAGGATCTAGTTCAGGACGCTGTCTGTCTGTCTGTCTGTCTGTCTGTCTGTCTGTCTGTCTGTCTGTCTGTCTGTCTGTCTGTCTGTCTGTCTGTCTGTCTGTCTGTCTGCTGTCTGTCCCGCTGTCTGTCTGTCTGTCTCGCTGTCTCGCTGTCTATCTATGTGTCTCTCTGTCTCTAGCAGGGTTATGTTGTTGTATGTGGGATGTGCATTAGACGGACATTTGGGAAATAGGAATGTGGTTGGAGTTGCTTACGTAATGGATTACGGACATAAACGGCAGAGACTGGATAAAGGCACTGTTAGTGGAAAATGTTTGTGCTAACCGTGGTTAACTGCGGTCCGTCCAGTCTGTGGCTAAAAGTCCAGGGGGTCCGATATGGAGGCGAAACGGGGCAAAGAAAAACAATATGGCAATATGGTTTGACTTTGAGCTTCAAGTTAAGACCAGCTCCAAGCAGTTATAGTGCAGGTGTTAGTTGTGCATGGTGTGGATTAGGTTGGTTGTGGTTCACAATGCTCGCACACATTGATTGAAACAAAAATCAATACGATTAATATGAACACAGACTTGACATTCAGCAATTGAGGTGGCATTTCAAGCACTTTAATTCTTCACAAATCCTAGGAAATAAAATAAAAGGTTGTCACTGCTATGCGTGTTCACTGAGGAGTGAAGGAAACTGAGCGTATGCCTCATTTAGTTGTGTGCCATGTGTACCAAAATATCTGTTCTACAAGCTCACAACACATTTTCAGTGTGATGTGTTGTGTTCCGGGTTTGGGCTCATAGTGGGCCCATATGCATTAATGTCTGTTACCGTCCTCCTACCTCACAAACTACCACTTTAAGCGCACCTGTGCTTCAAGCCTATTGTTCTAGCCATGAACTTGTGGGCCCAAGCTTGGAGTAGTAGAGTTTGTCCTGGGGGCATGCAATCAATAGATTTTTTTCCCCCAGAGGTCTGCTGTGAAACTAGACTGCAAAGATCTCTCTGATTTGTACACAGGTTTGACAATGCAAATGTGGTCCAATTTGTAGTACTAGTCTTGCTGAAAAGTCAATTTGGTATTGTTACCTTAAGTTGGAAGCCCATTGCCTGTAATGGCATTGTATTTAAGGTAATTCGGTGTTGTCTGCAAGCAGGTACATAATAACGAAGTCTCTGGAACTGAAAGGTATACTATCACACTGCTCTCCTTGTGCTTCAGTGTGAATGAAGTTTAAGTTTGACTTATTGTACACATCATAGGGCTTCTTGTGAAGCACTGTGTCTTGGCAATGTGCACTATATGGTTATAAGCATGGCGTCTTCAACAGGGGACAGGGGGTCCAGGAACCTTAAGGATTCCTCAAGAGTTACTACATGGGACACACCAAATCTTTGTGTGATAGGAACTATTCATCCCTATTCGCCAAATATGGCAGATCTACAAGCTCACGGCGAGATTTGGTGTGGAGTACTAGAGCGAGAATTGAGGGTTCAAGTAGTTAAATATGAATATACACAATACCATGATTGCAACATATTAATAGAAAAGTTAATGTGTAAACAAACACTGATGATGATAGTGCTGTCAAACACGTCTATGAAGCTATCTATCCAACAGAATTTCATACAATAGTAGTTGAGGGGCTCCCTGCTTCATCGCTCTCTCAGCTAAGAGGTCCTTGGCCTGAAAAGCATCCAGCTACACTAATAGAGAAAGGAGTATGGCATTTATCCGAGTGCCTTCTTCTAGAATATTGAGATCCAATGCACTACATTGTATGCTTTTAACGTGCATATTTACTGTACAGGTAAACATTATAATAGGGATGTAATTTTTTTGGGGAAAGGCACATAATAACTTAAGTAGAGCTTATGGCATCTTGATGAACCCGTCTCGTTTGGGTACCCTGTGTCCTAACTGTTCCACTATAGCGACAATGTCCACTTGCACAGCGGATATCTTAAAACCCTTGTGGCTTTTCCACTAGAAGATTTCCACTTGAAGCCAATATATGAATTTAATCAGCAACATGCCATGCTCCAAAGAAGGGGCATTTTGATTTTGGTGACCCCATTACCAAAATGTGACCCCATTACCTGTATAGTCATATGCATGTTTGTTCCTGTCGCATGTCTGCAGTATGTAGATGATACTATTTGACTCATGTCATATTGATGAGGTGAAAGTACTGCAGGAACTGTATGTCCTCAACTATTCATGCACATATGTTTCCAACTCCATATCTGCATACTGACATAAAATTACATGGATCATAAACAGCTCTCCACCTAGTAACGTCATGTCCATAGCTACAGATTGTACAGGTAAGCCACCTCGTTAAGAGTCTATTAGACCCTGTCTCGTGTTAGCCCCCCCCACTGGTTCTCAAACTTTTCTGGCTTCAGTACCCTCTTTCCATTATTTCTGAATACAATTAGAAACCCATAGTTGGCATATAATGCCACAAATCAATGAAAGCCCACCCTTTGAATAATATAAGATTACAAATGAGAAATGGAGTGAAAGGGATGCCTAAATAACTTAATGAATGCCTCCTGAGCACATATTTTTAAACTGTGGCTATACAGTATAGCATTTCAGTGAGTCAGTTTTGATGAATAAGTACGCTTTCTAAAGTTTGCCATTTTTAAAATCCCCATTTTACACTTTCTCTTTGGCGGATGGGTGCAGCGGAGGCATTGTATTTGTACATGATGCATCAGATAAGAATGAAATGGTAAATGACTCATGTAGAGTTTTACATCGTCCCTCTGCACTAATCCCTGTGGTCCACTCATATGCTGCTGATTTTAGTCAGTGCTTGCGGGGATAACAAAGCAGCTGTTGCTGAATCCACCAAACTTCTCTTCTGGGATTCTTTTTCCTAATCCAGCACTAGTACTCACCTCTGCATCCCTTCCCACTCACCCACAGCTCAGCGGCATAAATTCGACAGCTGTTTGATTGGACCAGCATTCCACAGTATAGTACCTACACAGATCCGCCTGCGATGTTTTATTTGCCTTGGCTGGTGAAGCCAATGGCAGCCAGCTAGGTTTTCAGTCATATTGAGTCGAGTCGAGCGTTGATTGTGTTTTGCTATTAATTGTGTTTGTTCTGCTGTTTTAGCTGCAAGGCTGAACTAGGCCCGCTGAAACAGGCCAGTGCTCCTTTAATATAGCAATGATCATTTTAGAGTGCTTTGGAAATGATGCAAGAAGCTGAGCAGGTGTAATTACCGCTCATTTGGTGCTGTTTCCAGCGTGATAGCTGGCATTGTGTGTGCATGATTTCAGAGTAAACATCCCACTCAAAGTACCACGACCAAGCTTTTACCATTGGCTTTGAACCTTTCAATACCAGCTTGAGATAATCATCATTGTTGTCATCATAATCATCACTATTCTTCCAACCTCCGGTTCTTTGAACCTCTCCATTCTATAGCTGTTGTTGTCAGACATGCTGTAGTGTGTATTGTATACATGGCAGTGCTCTGGCTAATTTACTGGGTAACTAAAATTACATTCTCTTCGTAGAAATACATTATCATTAAGTGGAACAACACCAGGTACAAGTGCAATAGCAGCCTAATTAATTTCCTTGTTCACCAACATCATGAGTAACTTGCATGGATTTACTCTCAGAACTCAGAACAACGATGAGAACCACAGTTCCAGTAGGACTACTCGGTTTTGTATCGCATTATGGAGAAGAATGAACATCTGGATATTGCCTATGTTTGCCAAAATATGTTTGCTGATGCAATACTTAATATGACATTCACATGCATCTCTCTACATAAAACATAATCTGCTTTATGCAGGGATATGGAGTATCAGGGTTCTTGTATACCAGGGTTCTAATCGGTGAACCGATATTCTCCAACGATTGGCTCCAAGTGTCCCCGCCCCTCTAGACCAGAAAGCATGCTGACTGGGCCAGGCTATCACATGTGAGACATAGAGAAGCCCTTAAATGTTTTAACAATTCTTATATTGTGCAGTACAGAAGTGATTTTATTTAATGTTCATCATGTTCATCAAGGGAGAGTCAAGGATAAGAACACAAGTCTTTCGACTTTGATCGTTGGCCTGAGACAAACAACATTTCAACAAAATACATACACTACATCAATAAATAAAATACTCAAGAGCTACACTACCTACCTAAAGTCAATAATTATGTTCAATATTCATGAAATTTAAGGTATGTTTAATCAGGGCTTGTGTATTTTCATTGTGCAGAAGTGACTGTGCGTGCGTGCACGCACGCGTGCACACTGTTCACCCCAGACATCACTGGGCGAGAATGAAAGGGATTTAAAATAATTGCTGTTAGCATGAGAATAAAGGGTGCTAAATGGGCTTACAATGAGTGCAAATTATTATCTGTCTGTGTAGCATTGACAAGAAGTTTAATAGAGGGTATGCACATGCATAAAGTGAGTGGCAAAGTGAGTTTAACATCGTTTAATGCAATCAGATAGGACTTTACTGTTTGGATGTACAGTATGGGCTGCCAAGGCCAGAAAGTAGTTAATAACACTGTTTTGGGCCACATGTTGCATAGAATCTTTAGATGGAATTGAGTGCCTCATGGAGGTCATGTGAATACAGTAGTCCATCTGCTTAAGAATTTTCAGTACAGATGCTGGCTAATGGTTATGGCATAGTCATTAAAAATACTGTCTCACGTCTTGCACTATATAGTTTATTGTTCATTAGCCGTCAGCCCAGTGGCAACTATTCTTTCTAGTTTCCTCATGGGTGAAATAGTGCAATGTACTTCAATGACTATGTAATGTATGCGCACTCAACTCTTGAGGTCAAACTGGGTGCAGATTCTTGACCACTTAAACAACAAAGGAAATATCCGCACTCACAAATAAAATTAATAGTCTTTATTCATTAATATGCAGCTGTATGAAATGACAGACACGTGCGGGATATGAGACATAGAGAAGCCCATAAATAAAAAATATATAAAATTTAAAATGATTATATTGTACACATAATTACAAGCATGAACTGTGTGCATGCATGTGTGTGTGTGTGCGTGCGTGCGCATGTGTGTGTGCACATCGAGGAGTCAGTTTGCTGTCATCTTGTCAATGTGCGACCCGTAGTTTGCTCTATAGCAATCTGAATGTTTAATAAACATTTTATGGGGATATGCACAAAAACACAGATCATCACTGACTTCATCAGTTACTTCCAGTAACTTTTAAAAGTTAAAAGCCCGGAGCTTTTTCATGCACAATCCAGCCATATACTAGGTTTTGACTTGTCAAGCTTGTCAACTTGAAATATCACACCGACACACATTCTCCACCATTGAAGAACATTTGAAGCAGTTGAGTCTTGACAATATGAGAAACATACTGTACATTCGTTCATACTATATGTATTTTACTAATTTAACTTTTCCGCTTTCGACAACCTCTTTTTACTTGTTAACACTGGCAGTGTCTTTGACTTGTTAACTTCCATTTAGAATTTAATGGAAAAAAGTTTTAAGTGTAGTATTGAGATTGTTATACCGCCACTCAGACCTGGAGCCTTTATAGCCTTCTGGCAGGTAATTTCTCCATTCATGATGCCATTATGTGGAATGGATCTCTAAAGAGGAGGCTTTTAGCCTCCGCCAACCCCGCCCCCCCAACACACACACACACACACACACACACACACACACACACACACACACACACACACACACACACACACACACACACACAGCCTCCAATATAATGGAGAAAAAAGGAAAGTTTAAAGTTTTTTGAGGCATTATGTAAAATGGGAAAATGTCTTAAAGGTGTAAAGTTATTTCAATCATCACTTTTACATCAAAGGGAGTGTTACACTCTGTGGGCTAAAGTCAAATTGGTAGGTTATGCATTGATGGTAGCTCAACATTTAATGCTGGGTTTAAAGCCATACATAATACAGCACTGTCAGAAGTTCAGTTTTTCCCCTATAAATATCCATGACTTGAGAAACCTCATGAGACTCTCAGATCCTGCATTCAGGGTCTCTCAAACACCATTGTATTCTGTATCAAATGCTAATGAGGTACTTTTGTTATTGTTCTCTGAGTTTATTTTTCTTTGTGGGACTGTGACCTGGTTATTTCACATTTCACAAGTTAGTTTTGATCCATTAACATTGCCTAAATCGCCTTTTTTCACGCCTATTTTAATATCCATTGATTATGGTGATCAGCTGTGTCCTGTATGCGGTCATAACACTCCGGTAACAGTCTGATGAAAAAAAATAAACTAAATGGAAATTTCGCTGGCTTATACTGTCTATGGGGACACATATTTTTGAACGCTAATATCTCAGATTATTCTTTTTGGGTCAAAACAAGCTAGATTTGGGCCTCATTAATCAAAACGAGCTTTCAAAAAGCATGTTTAGTGTGGATTAAATGTCATTTGCGGCAGGGATTAAATAGTCACCACTAGATGGTGCTCAATGAGTTAAATTAATCATAATTAATTATTTTAATCATTAATTACTTTTTACTTTTACTTGTTTTTATTTCTTTTTTACTAAATTTGTATGAGGTGACATTTGGCCTACCCATCTAGTTAGTTTATAAAGAAATTAAGTTTGAAAATGTACATTTTCTTTATATTTTTCTTGATTTCCTTGTGTCCTCAGTTTACTGATTTAAATACTAGTCTTAGTGAACACAGGGAAACAGAAAATCTTTCAGAAATCCCTCAGGTTTTAGCAGGCTGCTTACAACAATGTCTTAGGTTTTAGAAGCCCTTTTTTTTTTGGGCGCCTTAAGCCTAAATGGGTTAAGAACATTATTACTCCTATAGCTGACAGTCTGAGTGCAGTTACTGGAATGGCAGTAGGTTTTTTCTTCCCAAAGAAAACCATTGGGTTATTCATTTGATGGCAGCTGCACTTAATGCTGGATTTAAAGCTCTCTGCAGCACTGGCAGAAGTTCAGTTATTATCTATCTAACTTCAGAAAGCTGTCATCAGATGCTCATATCCAGTTTGCATCTAGAGGATCATTTATATGTTACTGTAATTTAAAAATAATCTCATTTTTAAATTTAGGTCTAACCCCAACCATCCAATTCTGTATTTAAAACAATGTTCCCTGCTAATTAAGAACGCTACTCCATCTGCATACAGTAGCTGACAATCTGAGTACTGGAATGACAGTAGTTTAGCATAATTGCGCTGAAGCATGAGAGAATTCTGCTGTCCCTCTCATTATCTGTGACAATAATGAGAGAGAGAGAGAGAGAGAGAGAGAGAGAGCACATTAGATTGGCTGCATTTCTTAAAGCTATTTAAAATAAAATGTTGTTTCCACTGTTAAAAATAAATACGTTACTCAAGGTGACAGTATCAGATCGGTCACGATCAAGGTTGTACTTTATTGTTATATCTTGTGTACAGGTACATAACAGTAAAACTTAGTTTGGCTTGGCTCCCTTCAGACAATGCAGCAGTGTAGATGGATAATAACTAGGGGTGTTGAATGATTAAAACATTTAATCAGATTAATCGCAGCTTCTAAATTAATGTCCAAAATATGCCAAGTTTTTCTGTATATTGTTGTTGGAATGGAAAGATCAATGACAGAAGACGGATATGTACATTTAAATACGTACGTATATGTATGTTTTAATTATTTATAAGAACCCCTGGGCGCGCTGGCTCAGGGGTAGAGTGACTGGATGGCAACTGCAAGGTTGCCGGTTCGAACCCAGACTCCCCCAGAGTTAGTGTCGATGTGTCCTTGAGCAAGACACTTAACCCCTAATTGCTCCTGATGTGCTGGTAGGTACCTTGCATGGTTTCCGCTGCCATCAGTGTATGAATGGGTGAATGTAATGCACAATCTATGTAAATCGCCTTGGATAAAGGCGCTATATAAATGCACCATTTACCATTTACAACAGTGTGGGAGGATGGTGTCTATCTGTCTCTCACCCCGTTGTCGTGCTATGTGATTTTTGCTAGCTATCAATTGTGCAGCCTTTTATGGCAATAACCGACTTACTTGTGTCTTTCCCCATCCAAATAGGGCTAGATAGTGCAGAATGGATGGGATTATTGGATGTACAGGGAGGCTCATCCAAGCATGGATTAATTGCGTTAAAATCTTTAATCAGATTCATTTCAAAATTGAATTAACTCAGTTAACATTTTGGAATATGGGCATAGGCATTGAACAGAGACGACTGCAACAGTCCATACCGTTCATGTGCAAGATAACATTTTCAATGGGTAGAATGAAACATGAGTGAAGTGCAACCTCTTTACTTTTGTCTCATATCGATTACAAAATAAATAAATAAAAACATAGATAAAATAAAATAAACATTGAAAGTGCGTCCTAGGAGTTTTCTCCAAAAAAGAAGCAATTTTAATGGTCTGTCCCAACAATTCCATTAGTGGCTGTATGGATTTGTGAAGCCACATTTGTGTTGTAGTGTGCATAGTGAGTGGGTTATATAGCGTGGGCTAGTGCTAACTGGGGTGTTTGCTGTAAATGCCATTAGCCTGGCCAGACGGACCTTGCTCTCAGACTTTCCCTAGAGGGAACCGAGACCTGACTTGCGGGAACTGACTAGACTCCCATTTAAGCACTGTAAAGTCCATCTCTCATCGTTTCCATACCACAAATCACTCTACTGTCACTGTGCTGTTCCGTCATGAAGCAACCTTCAATTGACTGCAAAAGAAGGAGCCAGGATGGTTCTCAATTGTGACAATATCTGGCGGACATTTTTTTTCTCGACTTCCTTAGCAAGTAATCTTTGCAGCTTTGGCGTAGTAGGCGGACAAGCTGAGGTTGATTGCACACATAAATGTGGTCATGATACATTTTCTTTGATGAAAGGTGTGCATTCATTGCGATGGCTTGCAAGCTTGTTAATGTAGATCTGCTATGTTTTGGCATGCAACACCAGCGTACGACGATACGATACGACGTATAAATCAGGCTTGAATTCCTGGACGATTTTGACTATGACTACGGGGCGTGGCACTGGAGGTGGCTGTACTGCAGAGTTGGTATATAGCTGTTGATTGATTATGTCTGAGCATCTTCTTCACCAGAGCTGCTGAGATGTTAGATATGATGAGAAGTTCAACATGCCATTTCACATGCTTTACATGTTGCCTGCATATTTAATGACAACAAGTGTCAGGTTGAGATCCTGCATGGTTACACGCAATCCATTATTAACCAGCACGCCAGTGTAATTCTCTGTGATGTTTCTCTGTCCTTTTTTAAATGTATTTTATTTCTATCCCACGACTTTTTCAGCCGGTGCCACTGCCAATTGCCATAATTGCCTAAGCTGTAGTCCTGGTCACTACTCTCCGTCTGCAAACCTGGGGAGAGCCCCAAACTGAGCTCATGCTTCCTTCAATGCATGAGGAGTGAACAGGCCGCTTCTTATCACCTGACAAGGCAGAGTTTCCTCGGTTGGACGTAGCACGGGGGTAACAGCTCAACCAGAGAGCTCCAGACTTCCCTCTCCCAAGCAACACTAGCGACTTCCTCCCAAGACGGTCCAAGGCCATTGAGTTGATGTAATCCCTCCATCTGCGCCTTGGTCTTCCCCGGGGTCTCCTCCCATTGGGACGTGCATCGAGGACCTCCCTAGGGAGACGCTCGAGAGGCATCCTAACCAGATGCCCGAACCACCTAAGCTGGCTCCTTTCCAGGTGAAGAAGCAGCGGCTCTACTCCGAGTATCTCCCGCATGACTGAACTTCTCACCCTTGTCTCTAAGGGAGATGCTTGCCATCCAACTCATTTCGGCTGATTGTATTCGCGACCTTATTCTTTCAGTCATGACCCACACTTCATGGCCATAGGTGAGAGTAGGAACGAAGATTGCTCGGTAGACAGAGAGCTTTGCCTTCTGGCTCAACTCTCTTTTCGTCAGTGCGTTACAGCAACCGCAATACCGCCCCCTGCCGCTCCGACTCTCTGGCTGATCTCCTTCTCCGTCCTCCCCTCACTTGTGAACTAGACCCCGAGATAATTAAACTCCTTCACCTGGGATAATGCCTCATTCCCTACTTGGACTGCACAATCCACCGGTTTCCTGCTGAGAACCATGGCCTCAGATTTGGAGATGCTGATCCTCATCCCAGCCGCCGTATGCTCGGCTGCAAACCGGTCCAGTGCAAGTTGAAGGTCTTGGGCCGATGGTCCCAGTCAGCAGAGGCTGACTTTGGGGACGTGGAACATCACGTTATTCCAACCAGTTAATTTTCCCTCCATCATGTCATGTGTGAATGTGGGAAGAGGACGATGGTATCGACTGTTCGCTGCTTCACCTCATAATGTATGAGTGAATGAACCATTGTAAAGCTATTTGAGTACTTAGAAAAGCGCTATAAAAATGTGTTTCATTATAATGAATTATTAAAGCTTTGCTATGTAACTTTTGTAATAGCAGGCAAACCTATATTGGAGAATTTAATTTCAGTCACTGATCACACGAATAGCCTAATACTCCCATTGTGTAGTTTATAACACTCATCTGGTCTGAGAAAGGGAGGAGGGAATTTCCTGGCAGGCTATTTGTTGCTGTCCATCTTAATATATTTATATATTATTGTAGCTTAACAAATTATCCTTGAGAAGGTGATTATTTTTAATATATTTCTTTAATGTTTTATTCATGGATTTTACAGATTTTCTGGACGGGAGTCTCCGGATGTATACAGTACATACTGGTACTGTACAGTCAGTACAGACTAAGTTACACAGATAGCATAATAATAAGAAACACAGTGAATCAAAAGAAATAAGGCAGAGAAAAGTAAATTATGATTGAAAGGTCTAAATATACAACTCTCAAGTATGTGCATTAAATAGGTCAAGGCCATTACCAACTCAAATGTGGTTTCCTAGAGTATATTTTTGCACAATTTTAAATATGACAATGGAAATACATCAGATTTGAAGTCTTATCTAAAGAATTAAGAGAACTCAAAATGAACATACAGGTAACAGTCTTTCTAACATAAAAGTGTAGCACACGGAAACAAAATATATGCACATGCACACGTCACGCATGCATGCACACACGGTGCATACAAGTATGCCTGTCTGTCTGTCTCTGTCCATCCATCTATCAAAATGGGAACTTTTCAGACAAATAAAACATTGAGTATACTGTAGTCTGGTAGCAACCAGGGGAAAGGCAAGGAGAACATCAATATTCTTACAGCACAGTACCTGCAAAGTCAGTGGTTGGCGTATGTCTTGAAAGAAGATCCAACTTCTTCCCCTCACATCATATTGGAGCAGAGTCAGTGGGTGGAAAGTAGTACTTGAGTACATTTACTTAAAGGGTCATTCCACTAAAGGGACAGTATTCAGAGATGGAAATAAGGATTAAGGCTCTTGGCCTAAAATGTAGCAAATGTAGGAGATGTTTAAATGGAGTTGATGTTGACGTGTTATCTTTTTATTATTATTATTTTTTGTTTTGCTTGTAAGTTTCATTTTGTTTTTTGAGAAAATCACTAAAAAGTGAAGTGGAAAAAAAGGGGCATTCCACCCATTTTCAACATTTTACTATGTCATTAATATACCTTAGAGTTGTTGTGTGGACATAATAAAAAAGTCCCTCTATTCTGTGTTTCCTAGAAATGGAGGTCTGAAAAAACCCATTAACATGGTGAATCACATCTTGATGATGTCATCAAGACGTGATTTACCATGTTAATGTTTTTTCTTTTAATACTGTGTTTTCTAGGAAACACAGAATAGAGGGACTTTTTTATTTTTATTTAACTCTAACTAAGGTATATTAATGACAGTAAAATGTTGAAAATGGGTGGAAATACCAAAACATTGTACAGTACTTAAAAGGGCTTAAGTATACTGTACTGCACAATTTTTAGGTATTTGTACTTTACTTTTCCCATTTCCAATACTTTTACTCCTACCCCACTAGTACATCTCAGATCCTAAAGAATGCGAGGACTTTTTAACCATGCACTGAGCAGCGTTTCCTGCACTTTACCTGCAGAGCCTCCAGATGGGTGGCAGGGGCTGTGAGGATCAGGCGTGAGTCCTCTCACCATCTGCCCATTATCTGCATGGGCACCCCCCCTCCCCCCTCCTCACTTCAAATGTCACTACCTGTTATTGACTATCTTGGGTCTGACTCATACAACACGCACATAGTAACACAGCACTCACATGGTTGCGAGCTCTGAGGTCCATATAGGAGAGGAGCCTCTCTCATGTTTCCTTAGCGTGAGGCACCTTGGTATACAAATACACCCCCTGGATATGACATTTGATTGTGATGTCACAGAGACTTACCCCAATCCAACCATCAATGCTGAGTAGGGTTTAATCCAGGGACCCGGGATTCCCGGGAAACCGGGTACAGCGCACTTAATTTCCCGCCCGGGAAATGGCTCCGGGACCCGTCGTCCCGGAGGTTGTTTTTTTTCCGCTCCTAATGCCATCAGCCCGTTGATCTAGCTCGCTCTCCAACCCCATCGCTGTAGCTGGTATTTTTCTTTCTTTTCATTACAAATCATTTTTAATCATTTTACCTATTCTCAACCTCTTCTGCCAGAATCCTAGGCGACAAAGTATACATGATCCTGAGATTCATAGTTTGCAGATCTTACAGCTCACAACGAGGAACAACGCATTGTGAACTTCAGAACTTATATGAGTTTGGGTTTTGAGATCGCATGCGCTGCTGCGCGACACCGCTGAACGTCGGATAATTCCTAGTTAATTCCGCCTGCCTTGTGCATAGACAGCGCTAAACATTTAGCCTAATCTGCAGCTAGTTAACAAGAGAAATTACACATACAGGCTACTATACAAAAGTATAAAAAATAGGATTTAACTTTTATGGAACATGGACAGTACCTGTGTAGTGGAGGCTGTGGAGCCACACATCACGGCTTTGTATTTTGCATTGATGAGCTCAGAGCACAGCTGGAATCAATCTATAGTAGCCTATTAAACGACAGTAACAGTGTTGTTGTTGCGCCTTGTATATATAGCCTATTTAATGGGATCATGCCATGCCAATGCCATGATCACATGATGATGATCAAGCCTGGATTAATATTATCCTTCATGCGGATGTAGCATACAAGACTACAGATGACTGAGACGTGTTGTCAGCTTGTAGATCAGCTCTGACACAAATTTGTAGCCTACCGGTAAGACGAAGAATCAGGCTTCTCACTCTCACTCTCTCTCTCTCTCTGATGAGGAGAGCGATGTCACCTAACTTTGATACAATTTAATCTGTGTTTTGCGTGCTTGCCTATTTATACCCATTACCCAATCAGACTTTTCATAAAGTAGGCCTACTTCAAAGAGTTTGCAGCATAGCAGAGGACATAGGCTACTCAAAGGGTGAAAGACCATGACACTATGACAGACATAGCGAAAATACGGACGCAATATTCGCTTTTTTCTGAATAGCGTAGGAATATATATAGGCCTGGCCTATACATTATTAATATTTTAATTTAATAATTAAACTTTCTGTGTTCATATTTCGTTGAAATGAAAAAATTCAAACAATAAAATATTTCTGTTATTGAAAATATTAACTATCTACATGTAAGGGCATTTTAGTGGGCACCTTTTCTCTGTCTTTTCTTCTTTTTTTGATGGGTAGCCCTGGAAAAGGGCTGTTGTTTGACAACCAACTATAGCCAATACCAGCACAGTCCCTCTGGGTAATGTGGGACGTAAGAAGATATGGGAACAAAGATTAATATGCAATTGCAATAGATGCTGGTGGGACTGTGAACCATTTGAATGTATTTGATGTACTTTTTCTTGTTGTATTGTTTTTCTAAATTATAGATTAAGTTGTAATGGGCATTTGGAACCTCGGTGTTCTCATTTTGGAAATGCGTGAAGCTTGCCCCAAGCCAGTAGCCCAGTAGAAGTTTGTGCCAGTCACATCTAGGTGAAGCCATTCATTTTAGCACTCAAATATTGATCCCTTCTCCTTTCTCCTGATATTCACATGGCTCCAGCAATTAGGGATAATGTATTACATTATATGCAATATAAAGAAAGCAGTGAGTCTGATGGAAAGCTAATGGCACGTTTCTTGGTTCTAATCAATGGGCTTTGTGTGAAGATGTGTGCATGAAAGAGTAACGCCACTCAGGAAATGGACTAAGTCAGGTCCACGCTGAAGACCTAGCTACTGCGGTCAATGAAGTGAGCTGTGTAGACACAGTTAACCGCTTTCACTCACATGACGTGTCAGCCCGTCAAATAGAGTCCAAATAAGCCCCGCTTTTGATTGATTGATTGATTGAAATTTGAGTGGGACGACACTATAAAGCATTTCTACTTGTTTACAATAGGGCCCACCATGTTCATTTCATCAACACATTTAGAGACATACAATCACTTCTGTGTAGCCAAAAGCAGGAAATCATAGTGGAGGTAAAAGGGAAAAATATACAATGAGCGGAAAAAGGGTGGGGGTGCCGCTGAAACTGGTAATACAGCCTGCAGACAGACCCACACGATGGTGGCCATTTTGTCTGCAGTGATACCTGAATCAGCGACTGGGGGGAAAGGGGGTTGTTGGGGGAATCTTATTTTTTACGGAGGCCAGTTTCGAATCGCAGCCAACCGGTTTTGAAGGAGTCAAGGGATTCACATGTCTTAATGACTGTTGGTAGGGCGTTCCACATTTTGGTGGCATAGGAGCGAAATTAATTGAGTCCCTTGTTCGACAACCCGAATCTGGGTTGTACATGGTTTGTTGCACTCCCTCTGGTGTTGTGGGAGTGAACTTCGCTGACATTAAGGAAGTATTGACGGGCTGAACCGTCATATAAGCTTTATTATTGATATCAAACAGGATCGTGGATTTTCATTCATGGAACTGGAGCGATCA
>OOFJ01120452.1:3487-24304 GCA_900323375.1 Benthosema glaciale | reverse complement strand
TGCAGAGATCCGTGTCCGAGTACACTTCAACCGGTCCCGAGATAATACCTCCATGCATTCCCGGTAACGGTTGGGTGATCCGCTCAAGTGGTTAACACGTAATCGTCACCGTTGGGTGGAAATGTGATATATTTTCTCTATTATTAAGGTTATTGTAGCGGTCAATATGTATTGGTGGTGGGGAGGGGGGAAGGGCGGGGGTCACGAGACATGGCCAAAGCATTTCCAGGGGTCCCCAGCCAAAAACGTTGAGAACCCCTGATTTAGAACATAAACAAATAATATATTTAGAATCGTATATACTTGAACTCAAGTCAACCATATATTTTTAAAACTTCAATTGTGGTATTTTGATTGTAACTGAGATGAGGTAAGTCACATTAGCTTGATCAATGTCTTTCATGTAGACAGCACTGTGTTATCCCTATATGTATTATTGTGTGGTGGGCCACCACACAATCATGACCAGCCACCACAGTATGATTTCCAGTAGGCGGCCGTAAATAGGCCAAAAAAAGGCAACACTAAAAGCCCCTCTTAGCAGAAAGACGTGTTCTCAGCTCTCTGAGGGACATGTGGATGCTAGAGATTTGACAAATGTATAAATTATGCATTTTCAAGTACAAGACCTACTGTAATTTATAACCACGGACCATTCTGTCATAATTCTGTCAGTGCAGCCATTTCCCATTATTTTAAGTGATCCCTCCCAGCTAAAGGTCAATAACATTATTCAAGCTTTAATTGGAATAGTTTAACCTTACAAACCACCCACTTTTCTCCCACATTCACCCATAACAACAACACAGTCGAATAGACTAGCGTGTTAGCGTGTTTAAGCATAATTAGCAGTAGCACAATGGGGAAACTGAGATCGAATGAATGTTTAATCATGGCTCATTTAGTTAGTTAATTGATTGATTGAAATGTATGGCATGTATCACTTGACTTGGCTTAGGTGTAATTAAATGATGTTGGAATAAATGGCAAAGTCAGGAGAACTGCCTGTGTTGTAATTACCCCTACAATTGCTCTTCAGTTGGGAAGGGTTAAATGCAGAGGAAATTTTCTACATATCTGTAAGTCAAATGTATTTTAGTAAATACCCCAACTACAACATGAGCTGCTATTTCAGTGACTAAGGTTATGGCATCAAGACAGATCATTGATCATTGATTTAAGGGCCACTTCGCCCCATTTGCACCAATCTTATTTTAATGATGTTTAGGACACAATCAACACTTTCCTGGGGTTTGTATGTGTGATATGTGTTTTTCAAATTGTCTGTGATGTCACAGACACTGGTCTCACTTCCTTCTTGGACTACATGTTGTCTCAGTAAGACAGCCTCCCCTCTACACAAGGAGGAGCAGCAATCCAGTCAAACCCTAGTCAAACACACAGACTTCATTATTTTTCTGGCCATAGGGTGCACATTTCAAATTGTGCTATACTGATATCTACTACAAATACTATTAACATTGAGTGAATGCAGTTTCTTCCAGCGCTGAAATGTCCCTTTCAGCAATGCTCAAGCATTGCTGAAAGGGACATTTGGTCTATGGACAAAACGTTACATTTTAATAAAGTTGTTCATATTGCAAGTGCAGACATTGTGCGGGTCATTTTGAAAATGTTATGCATTTTTGGAATACTATTTGTATATATTAAATAGTGGGTTCATAATTCGGTGTCAACCTGAAAAGTTTACAGAAAACACTGTTCATCGCCAATTTAAATCACCAAGAAGACTTTCCAATCACTTTCCATGAAAAAGATGCGTCAGTTGTTTCAAATAACGTATACAACAAGCAACTAAACCACAACACAATTATCTTAGAGTAGTATGAATGAGATAAATCTGCATTAATTAAAGCACAGCCAGCCTGTTAATCTGTATGCAAGTGGCCGACAGAGGGGTCTTGTGTTATGTGATTAGAGTGTAAGTCAGAAAGATGCTGTGAGCAGCATTATGTACTGTAGGCTACTCTAATGTCAGCAATGTTTGATGCTTAACACTGGTCCCCCATGGTGCCTGCTTCGTTTTAAGAGAATAAAAAAGTAAAACAAAAGTTATTTTAAAATAAGGTAACTGACGAATTATAAATAAGCTTCAAGAGGAAGAAGGAAATCAGGTGGCTGTAGAGGTGGAGGTTTTAGGTTTGATACTGATCATTATCAAACCTAATGGAAATTGGTTAGGCAAACCATACCTCGTTCCACTTACTGTTAAATGTTTAAAGCTACAATGTGTAATTAAATAACAATAGCAGCAGTTCCCTAAATTTAGTCCCAAGGTGACCCTGTTCTGTAAAGGCAGACAGAGAAGTTTCCTTTGCATTTTATCAATTTTACAATGAAGTTCTGCTTCATAGAACAATAAGCAAGTGAAACAACTTCCTAATCGTGTTCCCTTATCTGTTATTCTGCTATTCCATTGGATTATCTTTCCATCACGGTTGGGCTTGTATAGTTACTTCAGGCATAATTAGTTTTCATTTCAATTAAAAGTTTTATATACTTAGATAACAGTTGGTGTTATTCCACATTACCTTGAGAGCCAACGTTACACATAGGCCTATACCTTTAGACGTACTGTACGTTTCTGACATGCATGAGACTTCATAGATATTATCATAAACATTTAATTTACATTCCAAATGTGTGTGAGTGTTGCAGCATGCTGCAAAATGCAGCCTTCGAGCAAGGTACGCTTTGTTGAGCTGCTGCATGAACATTGCCTCAATCATTTATCAGTCAGTCAGTCAGACTATTTTCAATTATTTAATGAATTACTTTGGTAATTAAAAGTTACACGTTTTAATTAATTTAATTAATTCAAATGCAGGAAACAAAGGCATTATGGAATGCAATTCATTATCTAGTTTGAAAACTTTAATTGAATTTAATTTGTGGGCATGTGGATAAGTTATATGTCGGAGACAATTTGATTCATGCTTTATAACAATATACCAATTTCACGGTGTAATTGTGACTGGTGCGCTGCAACATAAAAATAAAAAGAAAGTTCAATTGCTGTAAATACTATATAGGAGAAGAGCACCATGTCATGCTCATTGCTGTTCTGAAATTCAGTTTAATTAAATAACAGCCAAACAACAGCCAAATAACTACAAATAAATGCACTTGAATTATCACTGCAGGATTTACATGCTATTAAAGCCAACAGCACACATTTAACCAAATCAAATATATTTTATTGACATGATTCACATGAATGAATAAGCCCATTGTCTGACAATCAAAAGTGCAAAGATAATAATGCATAGTTTTAAGCTCAGGGACCTCCTTGCTCAGGGACCCATGGGCTGCAGGGTTCACTAGGCCTGTTAGGTAATCCTTTTTTTTTTTTTTTGCTCTCTCTCTCTCTCTCTCTCTCTCTCTCTCTCTCTCTCTCTCTCTCTCTCTCTGTACTTTCTGCAATTTGTATTTTATCCGAACTACTGTGTTAGAAATAGTGACCTTTTTAACAATTATGTATTTGTAATTGTATTTGTTTGTATGTTTACTATTATGTGGACCCCAGGAAGACTAGTTGGTTGCTATGGCACCAGCTAATGGGGATCCTTAATAAAAATCAAATCAAATCCTCCCGTGCACATTTTGAACAGTCAAATGTTCCATCCTGGGGTGTTAATCACTGTTAATCGCCAAGCCTTTGCTACAAGTGAAAGAAAATACGTAATTGGCTGTTTCAAGCATTAACAAGGTTCTTTGGGTTGTTTCAATTTACATATTGTTAAAGTGATTAATGTCAGATGAAAACGTTTTCCAAGATTAGTATCTCCTTTTGCAGTGACAACAAGCACACATTTTCCAAAATAGTAGATAAGATAAGTCTGCAATGCTGCATTCACCAAAGCACTGAAAAGTTGTAATTTTAAGTGAAATGGCATAATATGAGGTGATATAGTCAACACCTGGAATGACATTTCAGTAAAATAATGTAAAATTGTAATTTAATCAAATTGTATTGACAGGAAAGAGGCAGAGAAGGGAACAATCAGTGGCAGTGTGGGTGCAGGTGCATCAGGCCACTATAGCCTCATATTATTCTGACGGTCAGAAGGGTACGAGGCAACAGTCATGGCTTCCTGCCCTGGGTCTTACCACAAAGATATGCAGCATGTTTATGCACACAATGCTGTTCTAGTTAAGGCAGATAATGGATAAAATGCTTAGATAGTTAGATCTGAGTACTATTTGGTATCCACACAATAGACCCATTATTTGGTCTGAGACCTTCTTGACAGCTATAGTGCTAATTTTCATTTCTACATTTTCTATCCTTAGTTTTAGTTGAATGTCAAAACAATTTAGTCCAGTTTTAGTCATTAGTTTTATGTATTTAAACCAACTTCATAGATCGATGTCCCTCTAATCTCTCTAACGGACCCAGTGTGGGGTTGGAGTTGAGGTGGAGGGAGAGGGAGAATAATAATTTTCATAAAACTGCAATACTCAATGACCCCTGGAGGCTTCATTTGTCACGTACAAATTCCCAAGTTTCCCTACTGGGTATAATTCAAAATGGTGGGAGATCTAAACAACAGAGGTCATAGGTCACGTACTGTACCACATTGTTCCTCATAGTCATAAGGAGATACATGTGCAATGAAGTTTCCTTGCTGTAGTAGGTCAAACAGGGCCTGAGTTAGGCTACCTGTTCAAAGTATGTACTACTTATGTCTGAAAGCTGTCAGGGAATGATGACCCTGTATGCGGTTGGGTGTGCGTCCTGTTGTTGTGTGAAGCCACGTTGTGAGAAAGGCTTGAATAATAAACGTAGCTACCGGTGGCGTTCCAACTTACTATATATTCTTATAGCTGCCTCGGGCGCTACAGTATGTTGCATGAAATACCATAAAACTCTATTTTGGGTGGATTTTTAGTGTTTCGGGCATTAAGGGGTTAACAATAAAAATGCTCTAGGGATATCACTGGGCACCCTCTTGAAAGAGGTGACCCCAAGCTACAAGAATCATCCATCCATCCATCCATCTTCAACCGCTTATCCGTTGTCTGCACCATGGTCTGCCCCGGGGTCTCCTCCCAGTGGGACGTGCATCGAGGACCTCCCTAGGGAGGTGGCCGAACTTCTCACCTTATCTCTAAGGATCTCCCTTAGAGATAAGGTGAGAAGTTCGGCCACACGGGAGAGACTCGGAGTAGAGCCGCTGCTTCTTCGCCAGGAAAGGAACCAGCTTAGGTGGTTCGGGCATCTGGTTAGGATGCCTCTCGAGCGTCTCTCTAGGGAGGTCCTCGATGCCCGTCGGAGAAAACTCATTTTGGCCGCTTGTATTCGCGACCTTATTGTTTCAGTCATGACCCACACTTCATGACCATAGGTGAGAGTAGGAACGAAGATCGCTTGGTAAATAGAGAGCTTTGCCTTCTGGCTCAACTCTCTTTTCGTCACAACAGTGCGGTACAGCGACTGCAATACCGCCCCCTGCTGCTCCGATTCTCCGGCTGATCTCCTTCTCCGTCCTCCCATCACTCGTGAACAAGACCCCGAGATACTTGAACTCCTTCACCTGGGGTAATGCCTCATTCCCTACTTGGACTGTACAAGAATCAGTTGAGAAAAAAACGTTATCTAAACGAAACCACGCTCAGCCGAAAATCAGCCTTCGGCTCCCGGACTAGCTAGTAGATCTTGTTGAGCTGGTCATTTTGAAAGACACTCACAAGTCAAAAAAGTGTGGGCACCCCTGGCCTACATGGACAGAGGAAATGTTTGAACCAATATCAGCCACCCTGTCACAGATCACAACCTTCAACATCAACCACAACATAGCAGTATACTATAGAATCCACATCAGTCTTCTATTTAGAATTAATATTTGAAATTGATGGCTGTTAGTCAAAGCCCAACACATACTTAGCTTGAACTTAAAAGGAAATAGCTAACTCACACATAATACTATTGGACTTCTGTAGAGCTGGCTTCAAGGTCCAGCATTCACAGCTGTATGGATAACAACAGGACTGACAAGAAGCTAAGCTTGATTTGGTGGGGTTCTTCATCTTCTGTATTCAGGTACCACATCAAAGAGACAGCCTCCGATGGTGGTCTATATATGAGGACAGGTGGTGACACTGATTATGTGGTTGACTCGGCAATGTGCCTACAGTACAGTGCCCTGCAGTGTCTGTCTGCCTGCCTGAAAGAAAGAAAAATGAAGTGACCAAGAGTCACATACATATTCATATACGTACATACAATGTACCCTGTCACAACAACTCATTGCCTTAAACAAAACATGCACAGCCTCATGCTGTATCCTGTCACAACATACACAGCCTAGTGGCTGTGTATGTTACTGTACATACTGTACATACATCCTCAAAAGCGAATCTGCCACAGCCAAAAACAACAACAACAACAACAACATAGCCCTGTGATCTGGGAAGACAATTATGCAGTGATATTAGTCTGGCTGTCATGCTAGGCGTAGCCTAGGGGGTCACCAGGTGGAACAAATGGACTCCCTCCTACTCAGTTCGTAATTTATTTTACAGTTAAACTGTTGTTTAATTGTTAAAACATATGACAGTACCTCGGGGTGGGGACCATACTTCCTACTATAAAATCCTACTTGACAACGTAATCCAAAAGCCTAGATTGAGATTAAGTGTAGCCTAGTTTATATGCACTATCGACA
This sequence comes from Benthosema glaciale, assembly GCA_900323375.1. Taxonomy (NCBI): domain Eukaryota; kingdom Metazoa; phylum Chordata; class Actinopteri; order Myctophiformes; family Myctophidae; genus Benthosema; species Benthosema glaciale. The sequence continues at coordinate 17,615 of OOFJ01120452.1, read as the reverse complement.
TCAAGTAGACACAGTATAGTGACTTGTCCTTCAATTGTCAAGTGACAAGCGTTGTAAAAACATACTTCAATTTCACCAAAGAAAATACTATAGTAAACATATCGATTTATTTTGTCCTCACATCTGGTGGCATTTCTATCTTGGCTTAATGTGACTAGGGTAGCTCTGTAGAATATAGTGTTTCCCCACACCGACCATTGACAGTAAGACGCCGGAGGGCGAGAAGCGACCTAAATCGTGTGCACTGACCATATATGGAGCATGTCTTGAGTGTACAGGGTTTGATGAGGTCAGATCAACATATGAAATGTCAGAACAGGTCAGCTCCATATGGAGATCTAAGGGTTGCAGCTGTGGCAGTGTCTTGAGTGTACAGGGTTTGATGAGGGCCCAGGTAGGGCTGGGCCTGGATTTTCGGGCCTGTTGAGAACTAGTTTTCGCCGGCTGCCGGACGCGACTGCACTAATAACTTTTGGGGCAGGCGCGTCTAGAGACAGGTATCAATCAAGAGGTAGACGGTAGACATCAAAGAAGAAGAATGGAGGATGGAAGAAGGATCAACATATGGAATGTAGAACATGTTCTGACATATCCATATACTAATATTGATGACATCAGGGATCTACATATATGGACTTAATTGCGACAGCAGGTCACATTTATGATGATGATGTCGTCATAGTGGTGTCACGAGACCTATGTTATAGTGATGTCACAAGACCTGGGCACAATATATGTGCCCAAAACCATCTATGTGCCCAAAATACCCATGTTTGGGTTTTGACTTTGAGTGACAAAAATGTATGGGAATTTTGAGTGACAAAGAAAAAGTTTCATTGTTAACTGTTAATTATTGCAATCACACTAATTAGCCCACAACATGAGAAGTTCTGACATAACATCTGCCCATGTTCATGTTATGTCAGAACTCACTAACCTTTAACACATTTTTTTAAATAGTACAGTACATAATCATAATACATAATCATCAGCAACTGATGATTTCCAAGAATAGCAGAAATACGACATATACAAGCTAACAACGTATCACAATGTGCCGCATTGGGATTGTTCACTGTTAATTGCAATTATTTGTTTGACAATTACTCATCAAGTAACATGATCGGGACACAGGGACAGCCTTATAAGAACAGATCTGAAAGGATCACATGCTGTGCAGAAGTCCACTGCACAGCATGTTATGCGAGAGCTCAAAATCTACAGCTTCAATAGATAAGCCACAATAGTAAATCTGAGGAAATTGATGTGGAAAAGATATTAGCCTTCATTTCTGATTGGATCGGAGTCAGGAGAGTCAACCAATTATGTGAACCAATTAAAACCACAATTTTCACACAACTAAAAAGCTTTAGCAGTCTACACATCACAGCCTTTGATTACCATTGGCCCAAAGTAACATTTTGAGCAGCTGCTCGGTAATCGAGATTCTTACAGGTTGAATGAAGTTTCAACCTGTAAGACGTTTTATTCTTTTATTTCTGTTTTCTTGTCTTTCTTTTGGAAGGGTGCTACCCCCTCCTATGTTCAGTTTTGAGGGTTTGTGAAAACACTCAAAGTTGGCCATTCATTACTTGCGCGAGCAGAGCGAGCAAAACATACTCTCTCCCCATGCCTTCGGCCTGGTGGAGACAAAAATACAAAATAAACAGAAACAAAAGAACAAGAATAAAACAAACTACATTCAAACTTATGAATCCCGAGCGGCTGTTCAAAATGTTACTTCCACAATGTATATGTGTGGATCAACCAATGGGAAGACAGAGGGACGGGGCTGTAACGTGACGTCACATGGGTCAATACATCATCAAAAAGCACTAATTAAGTAGAGAGCTAGTCGAGCCCACACTGTTTCTTCAGGAATAGTATATTCTAGTAAAGTAATGATACTTGTGCAGTACCTACCTTATTACATGCGGTACTCAACAGAGTCCTCCAGGAGTCTATACTAAGCCTCCCTCATTTCTGTCTCTACAATAAATATATTTTCCAACTAGAAAAAGTGCCCTTGTGGGCACAGGTCTCCACCAGGAGCGCATAGTAAGAAAATGTGTTTTACATATATCGGCCTCCTGGTGGCGCTATAACAGGCCAATGTGAAAACTTTGTGGCAGAGTTTCAGGTTTGGCATTGAGGGCATGTGTGTGCAGAGTATGGCTGCGACCACGTGCCAGAGATTAGCTGTTAAGAAACGGACGGACGGACACTGCAGACGGACACACGGACGGACGGAGTGCAAAACATAGTCTCTCAAAACATAGACAAATATTCAAAGTTTGGGGTCTGAGAATCACCAATTTTCGGTGGTGAGGTGACCACCTAAGCAGTACCAAGAGTGATTGACCAAGAGAGTATATACAGAAACATTTGCATAATGCATACAATGTCAACTATAGTTCATTTTTTTCCCATTCAGCTTTTTAGTGAATACATAGGAAACTTCGTCCTATACACAAACATTAAATTCCCATTGACAATGAATGGAGAATTTTACATCAGTGTCCTACCTTATCTCTCTACGTCGTCTTCAGACCGTCAGATGAGCCCTCCATGGCGTCTCGGTTCTCCATACATCTGGCCAGCTCCTTTGTGCTCTCTGCACCAGCATCTTTCTTTAGTATGTCCACAAAGGTATGTGTGTTGGTTCCCCACATAGTACAAGCTTTTTGGCTGTGAGTTCTTGGTGTCGGTGGCAGTGGCCAGCTAGTCTCATCCTCCTTACTGCTATCTTCTCTGATACACTTGGTAATGCCCCATACAGACGCTTGTTGGTGATGATGTGCTCGTCCTGGTTATAGATTTCACTTCATATTCTGTTTATATTAACTCATTAATTAATGACACACAGAGGATTACTGGTTGGAACAGATAACACATTAATCAACAGACATTGTGAAACAAATGCTTGCCACATACTGTTAATTGGGGGGGGGGGTGTAATTCACATGACTCTTTTTATACCTTTCCAGTGTCCCATGAGCCTTTGCGTTTTGTGGGTTGCCAGATTTTGCAAGAGAAACAAGTGGACAGGTCTACGAAAACAATGCACAAATGACTTGAAATAAGCTATGAACTCTTTGGGGTGACAATTACATAATAATCTGGGGTTTCTTGACATGAAGAAATGTGGGAACCACTGGTTTAAACAACATTAGGAAGCACGCCCAACTACTGTAACACAATCTACAAAAACACAACCAGCAACAACAACTACCAATATTTACAACCAACTTTACAGAAAAACAAGCAACAATTGGGTCACTTATAATAAGCAGACATGGCAACAGTACATTACATGAATCTGTAGGGAAGGTATTTGGACTGTACCAATTGACAGGGGAGTTTGACTACCGATTTGCATGAAATTTGGATAAAATCTGAAGGAGTAATATTAAAATTTGTGTTTTACATATGTCGGCCTCCTGGTGGCGCTATGAAGAGCAGATGTGAAAAATTCCTCGCAAAGGTTTTTCCTTGGCCTCTAGGGAGTGTCCATACACTGGGTTTTACCCAGATCGGTACAGTTATAGGTAAAAACACTAATTGGCCAGTTGTAGTTTTTCAAGTGGCATTTGTTCCTCTGCCTATAGTGGGAATGTGCGTGCAAACTTTCACGGAAATCAGGCGATGCGTTCATGATTTGCGGCATTTTGTTTGAAACGGAGCACTCCTGCGAACTTTGAAAGCCAATCTTAGCCAATCAGGATGGAGTATGAGAAATCAAAAAACCCGTCTTGATCACATGACTATGGAGTGCATGTGTACCGATTCTCGTGAAATTTGGATAAAATCTGAAGGAGTAATATTAGAAAATGTGTTTTACATATGTTGGCCTCCTGGTGGCGCTATAACAGGCTAATTTGAAGTTGGGGGCAGAGGTTCAGCTCTGGCATCCAGGGAGTGTGTGTGCAGAGTATGGCTGTGATCAAGCCAACGGTGCCAGAGATTAGCTGTTAACAGAGGGACACACACGTGGACGGACACACACACACGGACGGAGGGCAAAACATAGTCTCTCCCCATGCCTTCGGCCTGGTGGAGACAAAAATCTACAAGCCAATCTACAAGCTTACAACACGATAACTTACCCCTTTATCATTTACATACTGAGGTGTAGGCGAGTCCCATTGCCTAGCACCTGCTGCTGCTTGGCACCAGACCCCTGATACATTCCATTTCTATCACTGCATCTGGATTACACCAGATGTTCTTGAATAATTCTGATGCTCTGTATGGGTGAGAGTTCATGCCTCCTCTGAATTAAAGTCAATTTACTCAACCTCCCTTCCATCCCATATACCTTCAAATGGATTGCCCCATTTCTTCTTCTTTTTGGGTGGGAGAGCTATTTTTCTTTCATTTAATTTGCACCCTTGCTGAGAAATCAGACTCTGACTTGAACTTGAAAGGTAGCATGTCCCAAATACATCACAATGTCCAAAGGGCAGATGGCTATCTGCCAGGGCAGCAATTCAACCCTAGAAAAGCTGAATAATACATGCATATCTTGCTGTGATCCAAAAAAATTCAATAGCCTATAGAAAAGGATTGCTCTCAATGTAAACCACTTTGCTAGAGGCCGTTCTTTTTCCCAGGTCCAGTCTCCCATAAATAATTTGCCTTCAACCTTCACATGCATAAAAAATTGCAACTTGTTGGTTATGAGAAAGAACAGTGCAGATGCACCTTGAATGCCAATGTGCCGATGAATAAACAATGTCTCACTGCTCCAGAAGCAATGCAGAGCTCTGCCAGGAGGAGACTGCTTTGGTTCCCCGGGTTCTCCTAATGGGTTTTTGCCACAGAGCAAGTCATTCAGTCAGCTGTGAATGGAGGGCTGCCTATTTTGATGATTTACTTTAATACTTTTTTTTTTGTTGTTTGTTCACCAATACCCAAGGCACGCTGAACAACCTTGACTAATGGTTTACTTTTTTGATAGCTAAACAATGTACCTGAGGAGGCTTTGGAATAGCAGCAATGGCATTACATATAAGACTAATGCATTTGGAATATATAACATTGGCATATAGCATCATTATTACGAATATTCATTATTAATGACAAGGGAAATGCAGGGGGAAAACTTTAAATTGGTAGGTGTTTCTTGTATATAACTTTGTAAAGTCACCTTAATTCAAGTGGCAGATGCCTTGTTTATTTATTTATTTTACATTTAAATAATACATTTTTAGGGCATGTGCTTTACCTGCACAGCCTTTCTAGATCACAATCTACATTTTGGCCACCCCCTGGTCTATGGTCTATGCTGTGAAGAACAGCCTAATTTCAACCCATTGGGCGAGCATGTTCAAATTACTACTTATAAAGACAGTGGTGATAATTAAAATAAAGTAGGGCCTAGTCGTCAATAAGTTAAATTATTTGTACAACACAAGTGGCCTCATGGATAGACACACAAAAGCATGATTAAGATGAAAAAACTATATTGAGGCATTATTGAGGCATGGCATCAGACATCAAATAATAGTTGACTGTCCTTGCTCTGCAATTGTTGTGATACTACTGTGCCACCTGCTGGTGTATCTCTAAAAAACATCTATCTGCACAGGCCATTCAGTTTGAACAACGTCTCAAGTGAGAATATTTTTTAATAAGGAGAACATCAAATTATAATCAGATACACAATATATATCTTTATTTTTTCTTTACAACTCTCCTTAAAATAAAACATGAACATGTCCCAAAAGTATATACTTGAAATTGAAGTATTATCTTAAACATTTAATAACATCACCATAGATCACCACAGACTGTTAAAAGATCCCTAAAAAGAGAAGCAATGATTGTGTGACACACCACAATGTCATACCAAATACACTGCCCTAATGATTGCGTTTATCATTTATGAATATCGTATCTAATACCATGGTTGCTGTGACCTTCACAGAAACCATAGAAAGCCATTTTTCTTCCCAGATTTTAATGAATGTCCCTTTCACAAGAGGTAAGTGCAAGTTAGAGACAAATAAATCACTATCCTTGATTTGACCACCAAAAGTGCTTATGTATCTACAATTGTTCCAAGCATTAAGTAAATAGTACTAATAATAAAAAGAAAAAGATAAAAAAGAAAAGAAAAGAAGCTCTATGTATATGAGGTCAAATATAGACATTCGGTTGAAACACAGTTACCCTTAAAAGTGCATGAGGCTGGTTTGCCTGGTGGCTCAGCCAGTTAGTAGCGTCACCTTCCAACTACATGGTAGCGGCTCAACTCTCCTCGACTTTACTCTCTCTTTCCCATTAGGAAAAAGTAGTTCCAAGAAGCTGGTACTTCTTTTTGACCTTTTTATCACCTCTGTCGTGTTACGGTGATACTGAAAACACTGCAAACTACTGATTGGCCAAAGAGAATCGTCACTTGCATCACTCCCCCATATCGAGCATGGATGCAGATATTGAACAATGCCGACAAATCAGCATTGTTCTTCAGAGCATGGATGTTACTACTAGTCGCGTTGAGTGAGACACTACCATGCAGTGGAAAACCACACACAGACCATTGCAGTTGGTTGCAGGTTAGAATCCGAACCCTGCCTGGTCTCTTGCGTGTCTCTGCTCTCTCTCTGCTCTAGTTTAATATCTCTCTACACAAACCTATCTGAAATAAAGCATAAAAAGACCCAAATAAATCAAATGCATGTGGCTGAAGTTTGTTTCGTAATGATTTTCTTTTTAGCTAAAATAATATAGATTACACTAGCCACATATTATATGTAACACATGTATTGCTTATGCAAATATAGTTAATATAAAGTGAAGCTTTTATCTTACATATATTCATACATATATTCGTTCATGTAGGCATGTTTTAAAAAGATTATCACTGACATAGTTGTTGCTGTAGCTTTCCGTTTCAGTTCATACCAAAAATAAAATATGACATCCACCTTTTTCTCAAACATCAACTCTTGCATATCATAGGATACGACAGGATTCAATCATTCCTTATGAACTCCCTTTAATAGAATATACTACACAATTAGCACTTCAAACAGTATCAATGCCTTTGTCACTCTCATCTCTGTAGCTTGTATAAGGTTAAACACACAATGCCTTCAGCTCAACAGTCAGTTGGTCTGGCAGGGGAGAATGCTGGTCTCTTTTGGCCCCAAGTTGGAATCAGATCAGATCAGTGGTTACTCGTAAACCCCGGCTTCTGATCTCAGTCCAGTCTGATGTAAAGACCCATGACCCAGAGCCTTGGAGAGCAGTCTGTGTCTGTGGGGAGACATGCAGCCGTGGCTAGGCAAATATCCAGCAACAGCTTTGCCAGATCTGATGGGTTTAGGTTTTGGAGATGCATAATATCCTTCCATGTGGTCGTAGTGTGTGGGCCTGACTTTGGTGCTCTGTGTCCTTCTGTTGGAAAAGGATCCCTGGCGCTCTGGATCACGAGGAGATTTAGTGCGATAATGGTGGTAGTGGCGATGCTCTTTGGTGCTCTGTGATCGACCTGGTCTCCTCGGGACGTTGGGCTTCAAGTGGCTGGAGTAACTGTTGGCAGCATTGGTCATCATCAACCTATCCTGTTCAAGAGCACGTGCACTAATTCTGTTATTGGCCTCAATGTTCTTTAGGTTAGAACACCTCTCTGGAAGTGAGGGGATCTTACGTATCTGGGGCTGCTGCTGTGACTGGTGTGCGGGTGGGGAAGCCTGTTTGACCTGAATCCGCCTGGGTACATTCTCTCTCCTGGGTGGGATTAGTTCCTTTTCAGGCCAATGACTGCTCTGTTGCCTGGCGACCTCAAGGTCTGTCTGTTGGTGCCCTGGGGAAGTTGGGGACGTAGCAACTACTTTACGTTGACTGTCTACCTTGTCGATGGAGAGAAGGCAGGCATTCCCTGGGTCTGACTTGCTCCTTGTATGCATTATCTCTCTACCTCGATAGTCGATAGGTGAAAGGGGATTTTCATAGGGGGACATAATTGGACTAGTGGTCCTATGCCTATATCTGTTTTCCTGTGGGACTGGTTGGTAGACAAGTCTATCAAAACCCTCTGCAACTCGTCTTTCATAATCTGTGTCCTTGCTCTCTAACAAGATTTCCTGGTTTGCAGGTGGGACATGATGCGGAGGGCAGTAGTAGTAATCAGACCTTCCACTATCCCTACTGGAACGCAAAGTATAGGACTGACTATGTCTGATGCTGCTTTGGCGGTATGGGTCAATATAATAGTGAGAGTCATGTACTGGTCTTGCATCTGAGTAGGGATTGCAGCGGTACTGAACGCGTCCATTCTCAAAGTATGGCTCAACAGGGTGGAGGTCTGGCTGAACCAGCCATTTGTAGGGGGTGTCATTGACCGAGGGCTGATGGACGTAAAACATTGTGTCAGGCGGGAGGACTTCAGTCTCTGCGAGTTCATAGTGACTTATCTGAGGAGCGTGGAAGGAGTGGGATCTACGGATCGCTGGAAGCTCCACTACTCTATCACTTGACCTTTGCCACTGGCCCCATGGCCTGTGCGGGCTGCCCATCAACGGATCACCTCTGAAGGGACCTCTGTTTTGAGGTGATAAGGGTTGCCTTAAGCCTGAAGTGTTGTAATGGCTGTCAGGAGGAACCTTGTATACGCTCTTCTGCCCTGAAAGGTGATGAGGCAAAGCCCCAGGTCGAGGATAGTGCGGTACAGGCATCTGTGAAGCCACATTGGTTCTGTGGTGAATGTAGTCATTCTCAACTGTGCCCAGAACTCTGTGCTCTTCTGGGCTGTAGCGAGCTAAGGATGGTTGAGACGGACGTGGCAGGACCTCCTCGACCGAAGCAGGCATTGAGGTCTCAGCCAAAACAGTTCTAAAATTAAAGACATTGACAGAATCAGTGTGAACATAGACAGCAGAGTTTGACGGGCTCTGAATGGAGCACACTGGCTGGATGGGGGTTGAGACCCCAACATTATGATAAGTAGGTTGTTGTGTGCTATTAGGTTTGAGAAACTCCAGGGACTGCTTTTTCTCCTCTCCATGTTCTCTCATTTCTGTGTTAGCCTCGTCCAAGCTCCCAGAACCTAGCGGGCTGACGTTAGGGGTGAAGTTACTCATGGTTTCCTGTCCATCATTCACTTGTAAAGGCTCAGAGCTTAGATGTGCAGGTAGAAAATAAACAGGTTTAGGACTACAATGGCTCTGATTAGGGGTACGCGCTTGGGGCAGCAGCGGGGAAATAGAAGTCACCGGAGAGTGTCCCTGGTGCCTGGACGCCTGGAGATTGAGAACAGTGGGCCGAGGAGGTCTTTCCTGTGAATGTGGAAGGTCTGGTCTGTTGAGAGCATATGATGGGACGTGCATGCGCATGCTTCTCTTCTGGGAGCTATTGCTGGCCTTCTGGGCAGATTCGGCCAAAGCCAGAGCCAATTTGCGTGCAGCGCTGGTCAATGAAGGGTGAGGAGGCAGGACAGACACTGAACTCATAAGTCTATCTGCTCCTGGGGAGGCATAAGACAAACAACGCTACAGTATGACAGGACAAACAATGCTATGATAAGACGAGATGGGACAAGACACAAAAGCTTTGATAAGAAACTATAAGAAATTATAGCTGAAGTATAAGGATGTATTAACGCTACTACTAATAATGATTTATTTCATGCAAACATGTGGAAAAATATAAAAATATATTTTCAATTTCAATTTGAGTGTTCATTTGACAGTATTATGACAGTATATTTTAGTACTAACCTGGATCGGGCAGGTTCTGTGCAGACTGGCTAAGGTCTGATAGGGCTGAGGCCTGGCTCAGTGTGCTGGGTGGACTGCCACTTTGGCAGGAGGCTCTCGGCTCCTTCCCATTTGTCGGCGGAACCTCAAACCTTTCCACTGGGGGAGAGGAGGAGGGGACAGGTGGAGGAAAGGAGGATGCAGAACCCTGAGGGTCAGACACATTGCGTGATGTGGAGGCAGGCACAGCGTGCACTTCTGTTTCAGCCACATGGGGGGACTTAAAGGACTTCTTCCTGAGTTTAGGGGATATCGGTTGTGACGCCTTCTTTCCCCTTTTCCCACAAATTGGACTAATATCCGGTGACTGAGAACTGTTGGTGATTCTATTAGGGGAGGAGAAGAGTTCCGATTCACTGGAAACCCCAGCACTTTTCCTCCACCTGCCGCTCTCCCTGTCGCGTCGAGGTCCAGGTATCGCCAAAGGAGGGCTGCACTGAAATGACATGGGGTCAAAGTCCAAGGTAGAAAAGCCTTCGGCTGGAGGGCAAAGGTCGAGGTCGTCCTCCTGTTGTGAAAGCGAAGCATGTGCTGAGGCACGGGCGGGATCGCTGCGGACAGAATCTGCGCTGATATGGCTCTCATTCCGTAGGTGACTTTTGTGTTCACCTTTGTCAACCCTCAAGATGGAGGTGATGGCCTCACTGGTGGAACGAGGTCTAGGAGGACGGTAACTCTGCGGCTCCCCTGGTCAGAAGGAAACAGAGATAATGCAGATTGAGACATTTAACCCATTTAGACCTGAGGCAGATTCTAAAAAAAAAACTTCTAAATCCTGACCAGGCATTGGAGCAGTTAGGCACGGGAGACACGCGCAGATTAGACACAGCAACGGACCGACATGGGGAAACAGTGGTCGGACATCGGCTCCTCCTGTCTACATGTCGAAGTATCCTTGGGCAAGACACTGAACCCCAAATTGCCTCCAAAGAGTCGGTTGGGTGTGAGCTTAGCTTGCCACGATTGGTGTGTGAATGTGGGAAGTGAGGACGCTGGCGTCGACTGTTCGCCACTTCACCTCCCAATGTATGAACGAATGGACCATTGTAAAGCGCTTTGAGCACTTGGAAAAGCACTATAAAAATGCAATCCATTATTATTATATACGTAAGCTAAGAACCTAACAGTGGAATATAAATTGTATATTTATATAGTTTTTAGTGAATGTACTTCCAGCTTCCCTGCGTTGGCTGATCTGAGCATTGCGGGAGGGTTTGAAGGGTCCGATCAGACTTGCAAGATATGTGGGTGCCATACCTTTGGTTGCTTTGAATGTCAGCATCAGAGTTTTGTACCCTACTCTCTGTACTCTCCGCTCCCTCCATCGGAGAAGGGGGGAGACATATGAGAATTTTGGCTGGTTGAAGACCACACTGGATCACTTACAGTACATGAACAATGGTTCATGATAATAAATAAAAAATGCTGAGCTGCTGATTAGGCTGCTATTCAAATAAAAGACAAATCGGGATCCTTAATAAAATCTAAATCAAATCAAACTAACAAAAAATACATTAACATGAATGACTCATTCAAAAACACTTAGAACATTTGCTGTGCTGCTGATTAGGCTGCTATTCAAATAAAAGACAATTCGGAGTGCATATATTTGATTAAAGAATAGCTCATGTCAGTCTAAAAGTTAACAATACTCTTTTTAACTCATATTCAAGATGTTTTGTTCTTGATCCTATACTCCTGCACACAGGTACAATACTGCAGGTAATCCATTTCTTTAAGATGTTGAGGGTTAGATTGCCTATAGATGGATACCATGTGATACTGCATTGTTATGTGTCATATATGTTATGTGTCAAATTGTCTGAGATTGCATGCCCAAGGGCTTCTCCTAAAGTAAGCTATCTTTTGTTGTCTTTCTTGTTTTTTCGCCCCCTCTATTCAAAGTTTAGGCAAACTCTAAACTGACTGGCCACGGCCCGAGTGCACTGTGACCCTACGCCGGCGGTGGCTGTGATTCCCTGTGGGGAAGAAAATAAATAGATAAATGGCTATTAGCGCGTGACTGCGTGTCTGTGGGAACCGATAAAGAGAACCGAAATTGAATAATTGTAATGGGTACTCGGTACCCAAGCATATTCGGTTCGGCACTTAATTGGTCGCGAGGTTCGGTACCCATCCCTAGAGAAAAGTGAGACATTTTCCAAGCAAGCAAAACTTCACTCTCACTGTTGGCTGACGCACAGAGCTATTAGGACAAGTTAGTTGACTGACTGTAAGTCATACCAAATTCTTTGGTATGTTAGGAATGGGTGATAGAGCTCTGCCATCATAATAGCATTTTTGTTTTTATTGCCAGCATAATTACCTTCCACATTGTGCAAAGAGGTGAGAGATTCCTCACTTTTGGTGGAACGCAGTGTACCACAATCTCCTCTTCCACCTGCACATACAGTATATGCACAGCAATTAGTTGTGAAAGAAACACCTGCGTGACATCTCTCATTCAACAGTTCCCTGAACAGTTAATGTGAAACAAAAAGTACAAAAATGTATTTTGGCAGGTCTTGATGGTGTCCTAATGCCTGATTTTACACTTGGTTGCATGCTGAAAATAGCCAATCTACATGTAGATCTTCTATTTCCAGAGCGCAACACCAGAGAGAAAGCAAACATAAAATTACTTTTAGTTCTTTTAGTTCTATTGGATGAGGATCTCTTATCCGTATTTGTTGACAAAATTGTCAACATATTTAGTCATAGTTTTAGTCATCATAGCTTCGTTTTTATTTAGTTTTCGTCAGTGGGCATACACAGTAGTTGACAAACATATTTCGTCATGATTTTTGGAGATTAAAACTAACATTGTTTAGCAGTGTTATTACCTGGCAGTGCGATGCTTTTTATCTCATTGGGCTCGCTGGGGTGACGCTTCAGTTTTCGTTTGGACCCAGAATGGGACTTGCCCAGATGGAAGAAGGACCGCCAGTTCCCCACAGGAGACTTCTTAACCTTAGCAGGAGCCCGCTTGCTGCAACAACATGGAAACAAAACAGAGACCTTCAGTCAAAGGATTAAGCAGATTAAGCATTCCCCCTAAATTCATCAATTTATCTCTCAAATACAGGTGTAAATAAATACAAATTACTTACAACATATAAAACATGAAAACATGATCAAGATATTAGGCATTAACATGCAGAGACAATGGCAAAGCAACTGGCATGAAAGATCAGCAGTGATGTAATGTGAGCTGTCAGTAAAGCCATCTTAAAAACTGTCATCTAAAAAAAACAGAAGGAGCGTATCATATGCACTTTCCGACAACAGCCACCGTGGCGACCGGGGGCTGCCGGTGGGTTAGAGTAAGGGTTTGGTTAGGGTGAGGGGTTGGTTAGGGTTAGGGCATGCCGTTGCGCCATGCTTGTGGTTAGGGTTAGGGTAAGGATTTGGGTTTGGGTTAGAGTGTCCTGCCGCGTGAAACACTACCAACTGCCGCGGCTGTTCGGCGGCGACTGCCACTGCCGGGTTTTGCATTCGCTCTCTCTCCAAAGAACTGCCCATGACCAGAGGGCAATGGAGAGAGCAGGAAAGATCCCGAGATGCAACTCATAATCTCAGCACCTGCTTTTAAGGTCCTGCGACTCCTGCCCTCAGGTAGGAGATCTACTGCCTCTTTATTGAAGAAGAAGAAGAGGGCAGTATAATCTAGTGCCTTGTTTGCAGACGATTGGATGATGATTTGCAGATTCTCATCAACTGTAGTGGCCTGAATGAAAAGCTAATTGCCTAACAGCTGATGAACACTTGATGCCGTGTTTTGTCTGAGATAACGCAAGTGACACAAGTAACACTTTTACATAGTGGTAAACACAGGTCTGATGGGTTTGTTTTAGATATAATATATAAATATAGATACAACAGGACACTGACTATTGCTTCTGGGCGTTAAACCAATCAGATTACCTCTCCAGAGGAAGCTCGATGACTGTGTGGAACTTGCCGACCAGAGCCCCAGGTCCTTCCCCAACCTCAATATAATCGCTTTGCGTGAGGGAGGGAGTGGTGGCAGGGGAGCCCAGCTGGGCCTGGGTACGAGCCTGGGCCTCCTCCAGTGACAGAAGCTTTGTTGAAGGTGAGCAGATCAACAGAGACTTGGGCCTGGCCAATGTGCTGTTACCTAAAAGTAGAAAAAAGTACATTCCAGAAAGACACAATTTGTTTAACATGTTTATCACATACTGCACATACCCAAAGCCTTATGTATTCATTGTTTGACATAGTGAGCTCCTTAAAGGACCACTTCACCACTTTTCAACCTATCTTCATATAATTGGTCCTCACTAATGTTCATGATAAAACAGCACAATTTTTTTCTACTCAGTCTGTGTCTCATAGGAGGGCTG
>OOFJ01120449.1:0-15402 GCA_900323375.1 Benthosema glaciale | reverse complement strand
TGAAAGATGAGGTAAGGATGGAACTACGGCAGAAAGACAAAAGGTAGCACAACATCAATATCCATTACAAGCCTGCTGTATCCACGGGATAGCTCTGACAGATTTGTCCAAAAAAGAAGTTAAACATACATTTCTGATGATGAGTAAATGGATGAATGCACCACATAACTACTGTGTTTTACAAAAACGTAGTAGGTGCTTCAGACTCTACCTGAATCGAAAAACTAGAATATGCACCATTGTTCATATCAGTTGCCAATCTGCAATTGTAATGCATTCTTAAACATTGGTCAACTCCCTAGAGTAGACCAAGAGCTTGAAAAGTCTGGAAATCACCATCCCTGACCATACTGTGGTGGGGATATAATAATAATATACCCTAGCCTATATATGCTGTAATTAAGCAAACCTCTGTTCATCTAAATCTGTCTGTTATGCCAGCATTGGCCATTAGCATTATGCAATGCCTGTTTTTCACTTGCATTATACTGTACTTCACGTAAACTCATGTAGCCAGACAACTATTACACAATCTCCGAATGCTATAAAGAGTCACACCTCCCGAAATCCGAGAAAGGAAGCTGCCATTTCCATTCAAATATGGCGTTTGATGAAGATATGGGGGTGGCATAGTAACCAAAGTCTGATCTTTTTCAGAAGGTTTTCAATTAATGGCAGTGTTCCGAACATGACGGAGGCACAAAATAGTAGAGGTGTTCCGTTCACTTTTTTGGGGGGGCGATCCCAATCACCAATTATTTTTTCATGATTAGCGGATACCGTTTTATTTTTTTTACTTTACTTAAAAAACCTGCCAACGGTCATTTTCATTTACCCAGTTGCTTGGAAAGTGCTTAACTGGTAACGTGGCAGTTAGTTTAGTTTTCAAGCAATGCATGTATAATATTGCTGCTGCTGGAGGTATGTATTTAGCAAGGTGAAACTGAAACAACAAAAGCCAATGGAAAGATGCAAATTGCAATGTCGATCTGTGTGGACTGTGGAGCATATTATGACATTTTCTGCAAGTGTAAAGTCTGTGAAAATGTACCTTTTTGTGTGCAAAAGAGAGGAGAGAACGCATGCCATTTAAAGCAGCTCATATTACTCTGGGGCGGGGGAGGAGCCGCCAAGGCTGTGACAGCTGTGAGACATCATTTTGGATGAACCGTAAACGGCGCAACTTTTAGCTTTTTTAATCGGATTTGCATAGCGGTGGATTTAGCGACAGTTAGAATTGGTGATCGGACGATTTTGACCGGCCACAGATCGATCGGAGCATCTCTAGAGAATAGTAAATCCCTCTACAATGAGTCTGACCCAATCGCAAGCCATGGCGCTCCTTAAAGCTAGGTTGTGTCAGAGAGACTTCCAGAGCGGCCCCTTGGCTGCCAGACAGTGGTCTTCCCTGGGCAGGGGACTCTGTGGGAGGTCTGTGGTCTATGCCCGGTCTGTGATTCCAGCTCATGCTGTCGCCTTAGGTGCCTGAGGTGTCCGTTCTGTACTCCCAGGGTGGCGTGTCTGTACTCCCAGGGTGGCCAAAGGGTGAAACGGTTTGCTGTGGGCCCGAGACGGGACACGAGCAAATCTTTTGAAAATAGTCGATTTACAAGTTCACAACGCATCGTGGGCTTGTATTTTTGCTATTTTCAAATGGCCGAAATGTATTTGACTCCAGACCGAGAAGACTTGTCCAGAGACTCCAGACTAGTCAAAAAAAACGAGTTAAAACTGTCAAAAGACTGCAAACAGACTGCAGCAGACTGACCACTCACGACTCTGTACTGACAGACTGCCGATGATGCAATAACTTCCATCTATTCTACACCATGCTTATGCCATCCAGACTGAGATATGAGTAAAGTCCTCCGAGAGAAGTCAAGCGGAGCGGGCCAACCATAGACATTATAAAATATAGACGCCTCACTGGCCGCTGTAGTCCATTGGAGCGACGAATGTGCAAAGGAGGGCGAAAGTTGAGCTCATTCTCTTGAGCTCATTCGCTCGAGAGCCAAGAGGGCACTGACGCCCACTGAAGCTTTGAAGTGCCCTCTTATGATTCGCAAAGAATGTTGGGAAAATGTTGCCCTCCTACGAGCATACACGCTCCAGAGCCTGAAAGGGCGTCTACGTTTATATGTCTATGGGGCCAACCACCAGCATGTGAGCTCTGTAGCTAGCTAGTTAGCCTTTTAGCATCAATCAATCTTTTTACAGTAGGCTTATGTACGTACTGTCATTATAGGTACAAGTTAACGACCAAGCATGCCCGGTCTCTCACGATTCCCGTCAATAACGTCGACAGCCATGGGACAGCAGTAACCGGTCCAAATGGTCTTGTCATGAAAGAATCTGGACAAGTCTGCTCGGTCTACTCTGGAGTCACCTCAAGGCTGAAATGTTTAATTTAGGTTTTATAATAATAATCCAAATTTACAAAGTAACTAGTAACTAACGTTTTCCTATAATGTAGTGAAGTAAAAGTACAATATTGGAATCCAAGATGTAGTGGAGTAGAAGTAAAAGTATTGGAAATTGGAAATATTCAAGTAATATACAAATACCTCAAAATTATACTCAAGACTTACTTTAGTAAATGTACTTAGTTACTTAAGTTTCCACCACTGTTGGAATAGACTCATCTCACAACTTACGACAGTGACTGATTTCTAATATTCACCCACAGCCTATGTGGGAATCAAAAGTGTCTGTTGCGTTTACAGAGTATGCACGTTATTTGTTTTTAGTCCACGGGACATAATACCTAGAATAGATCCTTTGTCTGACTCTGGTTAAACATGGAATCTAAAACTGGCTGTGATGTGACATCTCATTTTAGAAAATAGAAACAGCAATTTAAAGTGCCTGCCTGGAGATTCCATCTCTACCACCAACCTGCTAGGATCTGCATTGCCAACTGACTGTATGAATCAAGAGAGTGAGTGGAGAGTAGCGATTGGAATTATCAGTTAATTTGTTAATTGGTACGTTTTGATAACCTTATCGATTGATTAACCAGTTAGTTCATAAGCTGCGTTTTGTCTTTTATCTGAAAATCTTAATTTCCCTCAATATCTGCTCTCTCCCTGTAGGCAGTCTTTATGACCAGAGGTGTGTATTGCTGTAGGTGTCGAGGCAGCGGTGAGTGGTGTGTGTGAAAGAAACAGCTGGCCGATGGCCAGTCTTTCTCCGGTTTCACTCCGACTTAAAGCCCCCACCCAGGTGGAACCCGCAGATTCCCAGTTTTGTGAAACCTAGTCATTAACTTGAAATTATTAGAAAGGACACTCCATTAATATCTTTGATTAAACCTAAGAGGTCTGCCACCTAATCTAGTATCTAGTATCTTGTCATTTTAACTATCCAGCAATTCCAGTCGGCAGATTCATCACACTGGAAGGAATGGTTTTCTGTTGCTTTCTTTTCGATGTGTACAGGTATCTAAAGAGTACAAAGTATCGCAAGACTGTCGATCATTGACAGCCTGACAACCAAATATTACATTACTGCTGAGCTAGAAATGATACATGGCAATGTTTAGATGCCTCAATACAGTGTGTACTGTATATCGAAAAACAAGTGGTTGATAGTAAACAACCTATGATGGGTTTTCTTTTATATTATTATTATCCTGAACGATTAACTGATAAAGGAAGCAATCGTTCCAAAATAGCGTTTGTTCACAAGCTGGTCCTGCTGGCCCTATTAACACCAATGCACGTCAATGGCCGCGTGGACAGACCATACCTTCTTCCATCATAGCCTTGATGAAACCATGAACCTTTAACCATATCCCCCTCCATGGCTGCCAAAATATTAGTTGTTTTACATTATTTGTGAACACCACAAAATACTGACAAGATAATTCAAGGTGTCCCAAGTAAACTACCAACAATGGAAAATAATGGTTTCTGGACGGATACAGGCTTTAGTTCTGAAACTATTATTGGTCCGACAAGTCATTAGACTGACAACCTAACTATAACCCTAACCTAACTATAACCGCAAGCACGGAGCGCTAGTCCAACAGTTCTTTCCGCATGTCGGATTAATGCTCCGTCGGAATTGCCATGGGATCCCTTTCTGGACACCTCTGATTTGGAAAAGATGTAGTGCGGGGTTAAGTATAGGAATCTAATGATCTAGTGACAGATAAATATGGATACAAACATAAAACACCCATGGCATAGTGACAGCGCCGTGGATACATAATGATAGCAGGCCCAGGGGCTGGATAATATTGTGAAAGATAATATGGCGATTATACTCCTGGTCCCTGGCAGCTCCACCCTCACTTGAGCACAAGGGACAATCATCTTTGTAAGTCAATAAAGCTATCATGCACTATGACTGCAAAGTGCAAACATGGTGTGCCCTCTTCAAGTGGTTTCTTACTTTTGTTTTAATCAAAACATCTTGAATGCATATTTATGTTGAGTTACTTCATACGGAAAATGGTATATTTAATGGCTTCTGGCAACAAAGCTCCACATTGATCTCCTATTTGGTCCATTATGAAGAAGCCAAATAACTGCTACACTTTTAACTGGTGAGGAATGTACACTATTAAAATTGTACTTCAATTCAACAGTCATCAGAATCCAATTAATACTCTACCTGACTTGGGAATCATGTTAGAAAATGCCATCCTGTTCTCATGGCCTAGAAACTCACTTAATTTAGCCTAAATGACATGACTGCAGCGTCAGCATAACTACAAAAAACTCCCAATGGAAAATATGACGAATGGCTTTCCATGAACCAGGAAGTAAGCTTAGTAGAGGCTACAATTACACACCGCTCTCGGTGGTATACAGGCCCACACCCTGCGCCACACTTAAATCAATGGCTTGTGTGCAAAGTCAAAATTTGCAGTCACATAATTCTGCACAACATACATGGTTGCAGTAGCTACCTGCAAATCAACATCAGTTAAGCTCTCCCTGGTTGCTTTTATAACAGCCACTAAATCGGCCCTCAAAGCTGTCATGCACGTGTGTGTGCGCGCACGCTCTCTCTCGCTACTGATTCATTAGAGGACCCGCTTGATGACTAAAAGGAGGCTTTTACATGATGTTGACATCCGAGGATTTATTCATTCAGAAACAGCATACGATACACGCCAGGGAACCCATGCAGAGGGACGGAGGAACTTGAATCATCAAAATGCCACTTTAATTCCAGCCAAAACGTGCTGATGGAGCTTTTGTGTCTTCACACTACTTCTACGACTGCCCCATGGTGAGCTTCTGTAAGCTGCTGAGCTTGCCTGCAATAAGAGCTGCTTGTTATGATTCAGTGGGAGGAAGCGAAGAAGAGGAGGATACAGCAACTCAGATTTCCTCCAGTCAGACTGGCACAACTGGCCACGATGCACTAGCCTCTCTCTTGGATAAGCTGCCTCATTCCCTTGTGCCTTTGCATCTTAGCCATCTCAAGCCGATAAATAGCCTATCGGTTTAAACAAGTTATTATCTGGCATATACAAAGTGAATAATGTCCATCGTACAATTTTGTAATGCAACATATTGGCTCAGCCCTAAGTACTGGTGGCAACTTTGTTACTGCAATGGCCCACCACTGCTGAGCCATAACATGAGAGCACTGCTCTTTATGTACATGACCAGCATATAATGCACAGTGGGCCAATTAGTTCACACTGCTCATGTATATTCTCAAGTTATGAGGCACAAGGTCATTCTGATATCACCCCTCTCCCCGAGCTGTTGGGAGGCCCTTGAGCAAGAGTCTTCATACAAGTGTGACTCACTTATCACTCTCCTCCAATGTCCTGGAAATATTATGGCCCGCAGTTACAACCCAAGTTGTCCATCACTGTCAAAAGGCTGGGCCCGCCCACCTACTCAACCAACGGTGTATTACTTATTGCTAAACTAGTCTATCAAGCAGCATGTTTAATGACCACCCCATAGATCAGTCTGTCAATGAATGACTAGGTATAGTAGATAGATGGGGACTATATTGAAGTAACTCTCACCCCTGCCGTACAGAGGGGGATTGGAGGAAACATTAGTGACATCAAGTCAATAAGCTCACCAAGCCCAGAGAATAGATTTACTGTGCATGGCATGCACAGTATGTGTCCTATCTTCAAGCTCCAAGGCAAACACAAACATAGGGTTAAGAGGGAGTTGATGACCTTGATAAGTTGATATGCCCAAGGTAGCGGGAGAGAGAAAGATAATCACATGGCTAAGCCAAAATATGAAGGGTGCAGGAAATAAAATATGTTTAAAAGTCATGAAAAGATAATTACATTTGAGAGGCTTTTAGAGATTTCCTCATTGAATTCAATGGTTATGTCACCACACTGAAAGGGACTGGGGGGGAGGGGGAACAGCAAAGCACCCAAATCCCTTTAAATGAGTCTGATGGGTGGTGGTTCTTGCAGTGAGATGCGTTAGTCAGCAGCCACTGGAAGCTGGTGTTCCTTTAAGGCACTGGGATCTCCCCCATGGGAGTAAAGCCTGCAGTGTACTTACAGAAGCGGCTATCAGACCCTGCCTCCAGCACACAGACGTTTGTCAGTGTGAGAAAGCGCCCAGCTGAACCAAAGACTGAACACACTGTGTGTGTCGACAAGGCCTGCTAACAAAGACGACCTTTCAAACGCTCAGCGGTTTCTTCTCTCTCCGCCTCTCCTTCTCTGAGTCTTTTAGCAGGAACGTGTACTACAGTTCCAGTCCAAGTGACAGAAAGCTGTGCACAGGGACCCACTAATATATCTTTGTCCGTCTCCACTATCACATGGTGGAGAAGGGTGACACACTGGCATTCACCTTTGTCCCAGGTGCAGCCAGGCACCGCCCAGACACCCAGAGATGCAAGCTGGGATTACAAAGTCTGTCAAAGTACAAAAGATAAACATAACATATACAGTATAAAGGAACAGATCTTCTACACAGAGTAATAAATGCAGTTCTTAAAAGCTTGACATTACATGCCGTGTTAAGAGTCTAAAACAGGAAACAAAAATGAACTTTTTGCCCCTAATAACTAGGGCTTGTTTCTTTCAGTTAAAAGGACAACTTTAGTTTTTTTCAACCAAGGTTCATGTTTTAGGTTGTTCGTTTGTGATTTTAGCCGTTTTTGACAGGGGGAGGGGCATTCGAACATGGGGCTAAATATGTATTTACAAAATATTATGGTGATTTATTTTTTATTATTTACTATAGTCCTAATAAGCCACAGGAAATTACATCTGGCCACATGAAGATCCCAGGATGTAACTGAATGTGAAGGTAGCCTACTGTGGGGAAGCCACACTGTGTGTCATAGGCTCAATATGTCAGTTTGACACATTCAGTAGGTCTCGTGATCGGTTGTGGCCAGATGTAATTTCCTGGAGTTAATTAGGACTATAGTAATTAATAGAATTGCTATAAAGTTTGTGAAAAAATACATATTTAGCCTCATGTTCGAATGGCCCCGCCCCCCTGTGAAAAAAAAGCAAAAATCCATAAAACGAAAGAAAGCAGCAAATGAAAATTAACACTTATCTTTTACTTTCTCTAACAACAACCTAAAACATGAACCTTGGTTGAAAAAAAACTAAAGTTGTCCTTTAATAAAAATATATACACAACCTTCAAACAGATTGTAAAATACCAAGAGTGTACATTTAAAAAGTGTGATTCACTTTATAAGTTCTTGGCCATACCATTATATTTGTTAAAGTATTTGTGGAGTCCTACATTTTTCCATGGATTAATTTCTTAACTATGCGTCCTATTAACACATTTCATATACTTAGTGTAATCATCATCATCAAATTGCACTGCCACTCCAACTACTCCATTGTCCAAATGGTCATTGTAGCCTGACTAGTATTCTATTCACTTTTGTTACTAAAGTAAATGACAAACAAAGGAAATACAACTCCTGCCAGGCATGCACCAACAGGTGCTCTCGGAGAACAGGCCTGCTATATGTTTTAGTCCATAAGGAAGAGCTCAGTAACAGCCTTTGACAAAAGAGAGGCCTTACTGGTCAGGCAGTGACATTCACCGGGTTACCCCGGGGAGCTGTGAGATCAGGGACAGACAGAAACATGTGGACAGACAGCTGCACCAGATTGGACGGTTGCCAAGGGATTGACAGAGGAGCAACACTCAAGCCAGGCCTGGGCTAAGACCTAAACTTGTATTTTTCTCAAAGAATGGGATAACCAGTCCAGATGACAAATTATGGAGCAGTAGAAAATGCATTTAACTAAGAGATGTTTTTTTTTAAAGCTACAAACCAAAAGGTGTAAACCATAATAAATCGCACTGAATTTAGTTAAACACCAATGCCATTGGCAGGCAGTAAGGGTAACTTAACTGACAGCTACTGTCACAGGGGCACAAATAAATATGCATCCAGCTACACAGAAATACACAACTATAAGGAATAATACATTCTGTACACAAACTGAATGTGTGCAACCATGTCATGGTTGCATACAGGCAACATAAAAAGGTATCCTCCAGAACCATGTTGAAGGAGACGCACACACCATTAGCACACCTCCCCTCTTGCTTCAGGGTTCATTCAGATAAAACACTGGGAGCAGAGAGCCACAAGATCCATGCAGCAATGTTGTGGTCCTAATGCCAGATCCAGATATAGCTGGACGTCACAGGGATAAAAATACCCAAACAGATGGGAGGGCTCACAGGCAGGAGAGAGACAGCGGTGGCAGCAGCACGTCTAAAGATTTCTAGAGAAGAGAACTGCAATTACAGCCGTATGCTAACCTCTGCTTTACGTGTGGTTAGCAAAGCCTTCAATGGATGCCTGTTCGGAGATAATGACCTCCCTGGAAGATACAAATGTAAGGATAATCATACACAGACCAGTGAGGCCTGTGGAGGAGATGATGCCAGGCCCCTACTGTATGGCCTGGGGTTCCGTTAGCAGGCACCACCAGCTACAGTACAACTTAACTAGAGACTAGGGCAGAGCTAGTTTACTTCAACTCAAGGCGTTGTCCGAGAATATTTTGGACAAATCACGATTCCAAGTCAAAATCAGAAGCACATTCTTAACTGTCCCAGGAATTTTCTCTCTCCACCCTCGGTTTCTTCTGACGAAATTAAACTTCATGCTTTCATTTGTATTTTGTTACAAACACGCATCCGAAGAGCGAAGACAAATAAAAAACACATTTTACAGAAGACACAGCATAGCCGCTAGTACCGCTACTAGTCAACGCTTTGAACGCTACTAGCTTACTGGCATCTTGCATTAGTTTCTGCGATGTCATGGCCATTGCCGGAGATGACGGAAACAGAAATGGAAAAGCTTCCCTTAAGTCACCACCGGTGTGGCTACATTTATCTTTCCCTGTTTGTTATAAACAACTGCAATATGAAAAAGCTGAATCTTCTCAGCTATGACTTCATCCACTGTTTTTCTTTCTCGTATTTTTGCTTTTCAGTGCAAAACATAGCACACACAAAAGCGCAACCAGCTGACCACCACAAAGTTCCATCTCAATGTTTGTTTTCGTCTGATGTCAAATTTGATCGCTCAAGTTTCTGTGAGATCCCAAGTCCCTGGAATTGACACATTGAACTTGTATTGTACCGGTATATATTAAATGCCAAAAGTGTTGTCCTGCATTTCTTGACTGAATCGTTTGCTGTGTTATATATATTATGTATTTTCCGTTTTACATCTTAATGACATTTTTGAAGGCATATAGTAAATTAATTCAGTAGCAGTAGTAGCAAAAAGTATGCGCACACACGCACACGCACACGCACACACACACACACACACATCAAAGAATCTCAGCAGTGATGAGGTGGCAGTCCTAGATTGCACACAAAATCCATTTTTAAAAATTGTAGGGTGGGCCAACATAATTAGTTCTTCAATTAAATCCAAATTATATTGGCCCAGACAAAAATAGGATTCAATGTTAAAATAATTAATAATTTATTCATCCTTTGTACTATTTAGTGAACTGTGTTCACTAAATAGTACAATAAGTACAGTGTGCCATGTCACCCTATTTAAGAAGAACCACTTGTGGGCCGTTTTAGTTCACCTTCAGAATGCTTACTCTTTAAACACCAAAGTTGACCAAACACTTGAAATGCTGATTTGAAATATTACTGTCTAGTCTCATTTCCCAGTTTATTATTCCCTCCTCTTTGATAAACACTAGCAGAGCTTGGTTGAGTCATTAACAGTACATGGGACCAAGCTGAAGACAAGCTAATATTTGCCTATGGGCATGGGGGGGGGGGCGCTTTCAATTACTTCCTGTCTCTCTCAGGTCACTGAGTCAGCTACACTAGGATGATCTGCTGCTTTGCAGGGAAAGTTGACTCAATTCAGTGCGTTTAATATAGATTCAATCCTTGGCGGTATTATTGTGAAACAAAATTAGCATACAAAACAAGACGTTCAAAGATATACTGTGCCATGCTTTGCAGTTGTGATCTGTAGGATTGATCTTGGGAGTGTCCCAGAACAGGTGCATTGTGAGTGACTGGAATCTTGCATTCATTACACAATGTGTTACAATGCCGAGCCTGCAATTTCATAAAGCAGGATGACCTTACCAATTTGATGGCCACATATTCGTTGGTATAGAGGTTCTTTCCCAGCCGCAGCTCTCCAAAATTTCCACAGCCAATCTTTTTCCCAACACGGAAGTTTGGGCCAACCATAAGAACTCCAGAGTTGGTCCCTGAACTCCGGCCCACATGTCCAGTCCTGCTGCCGGCTGCTTTGGACATCTTTTTTCCTTCCTCTGTCTCTCCCTTACCCCCTCTCTTATCAAAATCCATAAGCTTGTGATACCCTGGCCTCTCCACGATTATTCCCCGGCCATGCAAACCATAGAAACTCCAAAACAACGGCCAGAGGACACTTTAGGGAGGGGGAGGGAGACAAGTAACACGAGACAGAGGAGAGGTGCTGCAGTTAAAATGTGCACAGTATCAAAAGACACTTAAGTGGGGTGAAAATGCAGCTAAAGCGCCTGTGTTGTCTATCAGGCAGCCCAGTCGCAGAGTGCTTCCCTTTTGTTTCTTCCCTCGTTTAGCAAAGAGGATCCTTTCTTGTCGGTTTCTCCAGCTCCACTCTCAAAGTAGCATATCCCTGCCTGAAGTGGGCAGGCTGTGCTCGGATGCGCCCACGCACACAATAGTCATAGATAAACACTTCAAATCACAGCTACTGCATCCACGAGGCCGCTTGGCAACGTCCCCCACAGCGCCTCATTCCTTGGGGTCAATCTTTGGTGAGACACTGGACATTCTCCATGTTGCAGGGTCACGGCGAGGGAGGCCAACAACGACGTCGTGACTGCAAGTCCTCCTCACTTCGATGTCAGAAAGATATCTGAAAAGTAAAAAGAACAAAATGTTATATACCAATCAGTTACTCGAATCCCTGTATGGGCCGTGTGTAAAGTATCGTTATCTTCTTGTTTTTGTGTGTGTGGTGGTGGGGGGAGGGGGGGCTTCGCCATTTCATATGTGCACCAACACTTTCTTGCCCACAAAAAATATGAGATTGTGTTCAGAGACCAGTATACAAATTCAATTTACCAAAGCCAATGAAAAGATGGTAAAATATTGGCAAACACACACAGAATCAATCATCTGCTCTCACAACTCCTCATGGCCCGACGATATAGTGAATTATTCAAAAATATAAATCTTCAACCTTTTACTTGGAGATCATATTATGTCTACAGTAGCTGTTCCATACTACAGCTGAAATGGGATCTTGTTCACAGACAAGCACAGGGCAAATTCAATAAAGCAATCAATATGAGCGGAAATATTCCACAGTAGACTTCAGACATGAGCATAACGGCCTCTTGAAAAACACAGCCTACTTTTGAATGCACCAAATAGCATCCCAACAGAAAAGGTGATCACCTTTAGAAAAGGGCTTAAACCAAAAAGCAGGATTTTCATAGAGCTTCAAAACAGTCTACTACATTAACCTAAGCCAAATACCATTATTCAAGTCCCTCTCTCATACACAGGGCCTCATCATGGTCATACACTCTAGTTTTCAGCTGCAGTTTCATTGCCTACATACATGTTTAGGTGCAACACAGCAGGAGTTGAGTGAGGAGTGCAGACAGAGTGGCACTACTGGCAGACAGAGTGTAAGTGTATAATACTGATACAAATACATTTTTATGGTGTCCTAGTTATACAATTAATATCGTTATCAAATACGGTGAGAGGGGCATGTTAACAGGAAAACATGTTTCAAATCAAACCTCTTTTTTAGCGACAACCACTACAATGTAGACAAATCTGAACAATTACACTACCACACAAAACCAATAGTGGAAAATTAACTGTCCAAATGTCAATTAATAATATAGATTGCCCTATTCACCAATATTTCAGGTTGGCAAATGGAATAAAATGTGATAACCTGCGTGTCCACATATGTCAACAATTCCACAAATCTAAAATAAAAAAACACAATCATTAAAACACATAATTATGAAACTTTCTGGCCCTATGAGAAAGTATTATTTTCCAACTGACACTTCAATGTACAGCAACAAGACAGAAGCGTGTGTTCAAGGCTGGTATGAGCCAGGTCAATCATTAAATCACTCCCTTTTCCTTGTAGCATGTCACGTGTTATAGAACAAGTGAGAGAAAGCTTAGCCCATCTTGTCTGGTCACCAGATAAGTACAATGGAAAAGTTATTAAAAGCTCAAAGTAAGCTATTAATGACCACAATTACAAATTACACAAAGTAATGATTATGCACTTAAATTGTCAAACAGCCATGAAGAGAATAGCACTGTTGGACCCAGACCCAGAGTAGGACATGAAACTGAGGAGAAACTGACCCAACCCCACAAAGCTCGAGGTCACAACCACAAGCCACAAATTCCCGATTCAAATGTTAGACATTAGAATGAAAATAACCCTACTGCAGGGGAATTTGCCACTGGTCCTCTGGCCCAGTGACTTGAAGATTATTATTATTTTTAAGTGGTGCAACCACTTCATTAAGGAGCTGTGTGTAGCAGCTTGTGGCTGGCTGACTGGCTGTAAGCACCAAAATGTATGTGTGTGTGTATAACTCTCGATTTCTGGACCGTTTTGGACACGGGGCGGCTCGCCGGAACCTGGACGGCACACTGGCCGCGTTCCTGTGGGTCTGGAACACGGAGTTGCACCACTTACTTCACACGGGTGTGATTTGTAAGTAATCGACAAATAACAGTCAAGAATTGACCCTCATAATGACAGAACGCAATGTTGTAATTAACCAGACAATTTCACAAAATCAAGTGGGTAAGTAAGTGGAAGTTGTGTTTTGCTGGTCGGAAGGTACTCTAAACAGTACTTCCGGGCCAGCGTGCCATTTATAATATTGTCTAGCCCTTACTTCATTACATTACACAGATATATACATGATTATAACGCCAAATAGTTACAGTAGGCCTACTACGATCTAATAAACCCAAAAGTGCCCTGGATGTTTTGCTTCTAAGTATGCTTCTATACTCGCTTATTTTATTGCAGACACAGGCTGCGTTCTCTACTTGTACACACATAATTATGTGTTTTATGGCATAAATCGTACGACCAGAGGAGTGAAAACTAAAGTGACCGTTGGGCTAATGTTAGCTGGGTCAACTTGACTAGGCCAGATGTCGTTAAGCGACGTAACATTGATCAGCCAACTACTAACTAGATAATAGCCATGATTTGTACGCAACATCAGTTAATTTCAATGTCAACCGTCCAGTGGGTTGCCGACCTGCCGTTAGCCAACCTGGCGACCATAACGTCGCTCTTCTTTGGCCTTTACCGATAGAAACCCCAGCTAGCCCAGCGTTCAATTAGCCGTTAGCAGGAAACCCAGTCCCTACTGTAAACACTAGAATTTGGCTAACGTTAGCCAGCTAGCAAGTTTAAACGTGAAATATTCACATAAGCATAACGTTAATTCGCCCGTCCTGTAGATAGGCAAGTCATTATGACAGAAAAATACATTTTTACCACAACGGACACCGGTGTTATTATTTCACCAGAGAGAGAGCGAGAGCAATAGGTGCGTTTGTTTCGGACAACTCCTCGTTTTCTAATAATACTTAGTGGTGGCAAGCGTGTCACTCGGCAAAAACGATGTTTTATCAACTGATAAAAGTGTGGACACACCATCATTTGAAAATGCGGTATTTCTGTCGAGTGACACGCTCGTGCGGCTGTGTATAAGCAGCCCTTAAAAGCTCGTTAGCAACCATGCTAGCGCTAACTAACGACAGTGGACGTAGGTTAGGATAGCACTAGCCTGCATATGCATTGCGGCGCGACATAGCACCGTCGAAAAGAACTTATACAAAAATGAACTTACATCGACGAAGAAACCCATCCCGTACCTTTTCACACGTGAATCATCGAAGTGTAGTCAGCGTCACGGGTGTTCATTTATTGAGACGCATTCTCAGAGTGTATTTGTCTGCTGTTGCTTCCTTCCTGTGGTTTTCTCTGCTGTTGTCTCTCTTCATAAGCCTCCCCTCCTGCCGATAAGCAAAGCATTAGCGTCGCACTCGGCAGCCGCAGCAGCCAACACTACGTTGCTCCAGAGCCTGCGTTACTACTCCAACGCTGACAAATGAGCGTGAGCGCTTCTCCCTTGAAGAATACAACCCAACACATCAGGGAGACGTACGCATGTTGTATTGCATGCTGCTAATAATAGCCTATGAACAGGTTGAAAAGTATCTTGCAAGTTGCCACAAAAAGCTAAACTAATGTACGAATTCCAATCTGGCTTCAGAACATCCCACTCCACTGACACATGCCTCCTCTATTTGAGCGCCCACATCAAACACATAAGGTGGATGCTGGCAAATACTGCGGCATGGTCATGCTGGACCACCAAGGTGCTAAGAAGATGCAACTTCCCATAGACAGCCCATTCATCCAAACAGAAAAGTCCTATCTGATTATATTAAACAACATCATAAAACGCACCAACATTGCAGCTATAAGGAAAGTTTTACTTATCCTCTTTCTATCTGCAAAGTGTTTGTTTCATAAAAAATCCACCATAGACATGTTATGAGCTACTTCTGTCAAGAAATACCCTGCAGGTGATTTATTTTCTAAGTGTCAGAGTTTGGAAGCACTCATCAGTAAAGCAACTTCCTGCTGCCTCCTGCATTATGTGCAAATTCAAAGCAGGTGATACACACAGGGCTGTTGGGTGATATCCAATGAGCACTCCCAAACTCTGAGACTTAGAAAATAAATCACTTGCACTGTATTTCTTGACAGGAAGTAGCTCATAACATGTAAAGGTGGATTTTTATTAAACAAAAACTTTACAGATTGAAAGAGGATAATTCAAGCTTTAAAGTTTTTGTTTAATAAAAATCCACCTTT
>OOFJ01120442.1:8074-19322 GCA_900323375.1 Benthosema glaciale | reverse complement strand
CTAGCGAATTCCATCGTGCGGTGGGGTCTGCTCACACGAGGGTTATGGGACGAGTCTGATAGCACTCTCTGTGTGGAAACGGCTCCTTCGCCTCTCCCACAGGGAGGTCCTATGTGTATATACTAAATACAGCAAAAAAAAACGAGAGTAGGTGATTATAAAAACACAAAATAGTTTTTATAAAAACTTGAGTTTTTTTTATTAAAACCTTGAGAGTTAAAAAAAAACCACGAGAGTTTTTATACAAACTTGAGAGGTTTATTTATTTATTTTTTGCAGAGAGAAACTGTGTAACTTGGACACCGTCGGTTTCAACGTGATGGCGTTCAGCACCATGGAGTTCGGAGAAAAGTTAAAGTTTGAGATGTTTAGAGTCAAGCGATCCACGTCCAACGGAGCAATTGTCATGCAATTAGACCTCCTACCATGGCATGTATCTCTGTATGCTCAACAGCTTGACGGGGGACAGAGCTGTGCGAAGGCTGAACTTTTAAGGCTCATCCTGCTACTGAACTCCTCCTTTCAGTCCTCATCAGGGAAGAAAAAGGCTTCAGTGCCTGTGTCCAAAATGCCTTGTGACTAACACAGCAAACGCGGAACTGCGCAATCCGGACAGACTTTCTTTTAACTAAAGGGAAAACTGTGTAACTTGGGCAGACCTTTTTTTAAACAGAGCGAGAGAACGTCCAAGTTACACAGTTTCTCTCTGCTAAAAAATAAACCTCTCAAGTTTGTATAAAAACTCTCGTGTTTTTTTTTTTTTTTTTTTTACTCTCAAGGTTTTAATAAAAAAAACTCTCAAGGTTTTAACAAAAAAAAACTCAAGTTTTTATAAAAACTATTTTGTGTTTTTTTTTTTAAAAAAAGGCAGGTTTAGTAAGCGTGCATCCGTCGCGGGACCTCTCCGAGCCTCCGTCTTTAAACAGAGCGAGAGAACGTCCAAGTTACAGTTTCTCTCTGCTAAATTTTCGGACACACACTTGGAGAGGTCCCGCGACGTCGGACGGAGGCTCGGATAGGTCCCCGCTACATCGTCGGACGGAGGCTTACTAATATGTACCTGACTTACAATTATGTTATGCCTTTATGATGTTCCCTTGAGATAATAGGCCGCTAATAGGCCTACAGATTCATGATTATCGTTTACCGCTGAGGTTTACTACGTGGAATATATTCTGTTGTAGTTTTATGAAATAATATTCTGTTCAAAATCCAATAGATTCTATCTACTGCTGTCTGTCTGTTTGTCTGTCTTGTTGGAGAATCAAAACAGAATCTGTACTCATTTACGCAAATAAAAATCAAGTTGTGCACATTGACTCTTCTGCGGTGACTGTTTTTCTTTTAAAAAAAGTTCAAGTCTAAGGTTTATTTTCCTTCAACATGAGCCGAGACACTGTTTCGGCCGTATGGGACGTGACAAATGCACACTTTGAAAGCCTTTTGAAATCAGCTGGAAAAAAAGATGTGAAAAATAGAGCCGAGGAAACTGTAGCAAACCAAATCAAACAAATCACAGACCTCGTGGAGATGTGCAAACTCAAATTGACAGACGTAAGTTCGTATCTGACTGAATTGTACGAAGAGGAGTCACATTCTCCTCAAACACAACAAAGAGATACGGTCTCACCGATAGCGGGCTCGTGGAGTTTTCTTTACACAACAGATTCAAAGCTGTTTGGATTCATGAAAATGATGCAAGAGACTGTGAGAGTAGGGAGCAGAGATGGGATGTCGGTCATGAATGCTGAATTTACTTTACCTAGAGAGCTACTGAAAGAAATTGAGACTGTGCACTCTGCAGGATCAAGATCATCACGTAGCCATGTCAGCTGTCACTTGTGCCAACGTAACGTTCCCACAGATGAGTACTGGAAGCACGCTTTGATGGAAATTATAGAAAAAGGAACCACTGTACCAGCCTGGCAACCTTTAGCGGGTCACGCTCGGTGGACTGTAGTCGAAAACTCCGGCTGGTATGATCCTATTTACAGATCTGTACCTCTAGAAAATGTTAGCGTAGTGGACACTGAACTTAATCGCCTGACCGTAGCTCGTTTTTTCTTTGAAACTCATTTTACACAAGCATTAGATGATACACTTCATCTTCTCACAGTGAACTTAGAAAGAGAGTAAAAAGAAACCTCACAGAGATGCTGTCCTTCGCAAGTTTCTCTCCAACGCATGGTCGGTTAAACCCACAAGAAGGAGGTTTGGTCGTTTCTCGTAACGACAAACCTTCAAAAGATGTGTCGGACACAGTGGTCTGTTTTGATCACTTGATGGGAATAAAATGCACTAATTCAAGATACACATTTGTTCAGTACACCCCGACCATGTGTCATAAAACTCAATCGGGGATCAAACGGGATGCTGTGGATCAAGTCAACGGTTTCTTTCAAAGTTTGAGGCAACACGATGTTCCACTTGAAACGGCTATTTTCTCTACAATCTCGCCTTCAACCACGAAGGTGTTAAGGATCAAGATATTTCTGAGCGAATTGCAAGAGCTCAGCTTGGAGCCTTTGTGGAATATTCAAGGTGATGCTGAATTGGACAGCCAGCAACAATGGGTGAGTGTGTCTATAAGAGACCAGGCGATCAACTCCTGTGTGTTCAATAAAAACTACGAATTGGAAGTCGATCTTAGTGGTTCTAAAACCCAAGCTCTTCTAGACCTGGCCATGACAGCTCTGTGTCCAGCAGACAAACGTGACACGCTCCCGGATGAACATACAGTGATGGCCAAAAGGTACACATCAACCTCTGGCTCCATCGAAG
The DNA here is from genome assembly GCA_900323375.1 of Benthosema glaciale. Classification (NCBI taxonomy): domain Eukaryota; kingdom Metazoa; phylum Chordata; class Actinopteri; order Myctophiformes; family Myctophidae; genus Benthosema; species Benthosema glaciale. The sequence goes on along the minus strand of OOFJ01120442.1, from coordinate 16,541 downwards.
AGAATCACCAGGATCTTGATGTCGCCGATCACACCGGTGAAATCGACAAGCGTTCGTATCGCAGAGAGCCTGTTCTGGTAAAGGCGAGCGGGTCTTCCATGGCTTTGAGGTTAAGAAAAAGAAAGTCTGAATCTATCAGAGAAGAGGTCTCTGTCAAAAAGCGTGAGGAACCGTCTGTACAGGAATCGGAAACAACACAAAGGAGACAACACATGTTACGACCACAAACTTTTATTACAAATAAGGGACGTTACATTCGCAAAAAGACTGCGCAGTACAACAATCACATGCATGGCTCAAAGAAAAACACTTGTTTGGTCCGTAATTCAACTCTTTCCAACGATGACAGGGAGAAAGCCTCCACTGTGAAATATTCACCGTCTTCTGCTGTAGAAGACAATCCTGGCACGCCACCGAAAATACTGCAGCATGAGGAAACTGACCCAAAAGCTCTGAGTTGTGACATGAAAAGAGTTCTGCCTGAGCCGGCGAACAAATCCGTTCTTCCCAACGATCCGGTTCACAGCATTGGAATTTTTGATCAAGATGCAGCAGCCAAACGTCTTGAAGTAGACCCCCCAAGTGTTCCCAAAGGCCAATCGAAAATAAACTGTTGCATCATGTAAAGCGTGTTTCCTTTCAGAAAAGCGACAGACTTTGTTTACTGCAACCCCCATTATGTCTATTGTACTTGACCGCTATCAGTACCCTCCCTTGCTTCGGATTGTACAGTGTGTTGAGCAGCATCTAAGACCGTGTAAGCTTTCACGTCCGAAGGTCTCAGTCCGAGCTTATTGGCCAATAGCAGACCGTAAGCACTCGGATGGAGAGAGTCTTTTGTGAGCATGATATCATTCACCGCGAGCGAAGAATTAGGTTTTCTCCCGGACAAGCTGTCAGCGAACGTGACACCAGATGTGTTGAGCAGGTTGACCATACTGCAATGAAACACATGTACAGGCGATCCGGACTCCAGTTCCCTCACAGTATCTCTGTTATTGTACTGTATTGTGTTGTGACGCCTGTTGAATTGACTGAACCCCGAAAGGACGCTTCTCCAGAAGTTGGTCCACAAACTCAGGGTCTCCTCCAGCTGCGCCACACTCACAGTGGATTGATAATTACACACCAGTTTGACATCAGACCCGAGATCTTTCACGCGGTCATAAGGCTCTTGAAGCTTTATCCTTGAGACGTGATTGGCGATCTCGTTGGCCATACAAAGCACCCGTTGATTGCTGCAGGTTTCCGTCAAAGCTTCAATTGCAGCTTCAGGTTTTGTCACGACCGATGACATGAATTGTTTCACAACCAAAAGTTCTTTGCCCTCTTTGAGAAGAGCAGCCATCATATTACTCAAGCTGTGGGAAACACTTGCAGATTTATGATCCGAAAAGCTTGACCCTGTTCCTGGCCTGAGAAAGTTTTCAGGGAAATCAGTGTTCAGACCGAACATACCGGGTTGCACGTCTGATGTCAGTGCTCTGGACAAACTGTCTACCAAGGGCACGTTGAAAGAGTTGCTTAACGGTGCACCATCAAACGGGCGAGGATCTTTACGAGAGCCAGCCATTGCATCTGCTAGGTGGACCAGGGAAGAATTCTCAGCAGAGCTGGTGTATATCTGCCGGGTAGCGGCTTCCGTGAGGCCGTGCATGCTCTTATGGAAGAGTTTGGCCCAGCGACTCACAGTGGGCTGTACACGTTTTGCTATAGAAGACAAGCCTGACCCGCAGCTTTCCCAAGCGTACACTTGCCTGTACAGTACACCGTCGACCGCCGCCGTGATCGTATCCGTTTGGGTATCGTAGAAAGCCAAAAAGGTGGCTGCGTTGCAATCAGGTACGACAGGACATCGGCCGTGTTCGAAGGTTTTCATCACACCCCACAGAGCCACCGTCGCCATTTTCAATTCGGTCTCTTTGACCGGATTTTGTCTTATAGCGGGATCGTTGGCTATCCAGTCTCCTATTATTCTACACACAACAGAAGTGTGTACGGGAGACACAGACTTAGCCATGAGCATCCGAAGGTGATGCGTGAGCTTGTCCAAAGAAATGTCTAACATAGCTGAAATCGCCTTGTCGTGAGCGTCCTGTTCTTGCACGGCCTCCTCCGCAGCCAAAGTTCGGCTCAAACCGTGCGAAACCGCTCTGAGCGTCACACGCTGCTGCCTGCTCCGACTTTGGTAATAGCTGTGAGAGTGAGCCGTCGGCTCGTCTCGTCTAAATCGTTTACCGCCGGCTGACCGATGATGGTGTTTTCCGTCGGAGCTTTCAGCTACCATACGATTCACTGCTGCCTTGCCTGAAAGGCCTAAGGTCGCTACTCTGACTTTCCTCCAAGGTATGAACATGCAAGGGACAAATCCGGCCAAAACGGCCCAACGGATCATGTTTCTCATAGTGTTCTTTATGTGTTCGCAAACATGACTTGCTGCGTAATAGTTGACCAGATACCGCACCAGACAAGCTGCGCTCTCACTGTTGCTCCCCAGTACATTATATAAAAGCAATTCCACTGACAAAGCTGGGCTGAATGTATTCACCACCTCTTCTATAGCGATAGCGAGTTGAGGATCCTCGTTCACGTACATCCATTCGGACACATTGTTGTGTAACGGTACAAGTCCGTACCATTTGCAGGTGTCATAAAAATGCTCCGAACTGTCTTTGCTCGAAAATCTGTACACTAAGTTAGGATCCCCTCTCTCCCGGAGAGCTACGGCTGCTAACTCGCGTGCTGCGACGAGAGGGTCTATTCCAAGGTGGTTCATTGTTCCTGAGATGGATCGTTGACTAACTTAAATGTTTTGTATGTATTTACACATTTAACCTTAGGACTCTGTTTGCGCTCCGGGTAACTTTGTGTGTGTGTGTGTGTGTTGGTTAAGTAAGATGTTTTGGGCTCTCTTTAAGGCGTTCTGTTGTCTATACAACAGAAGCAGAAACAGAAACAGTCTATCTTATGACACTGACGAAGAATACTCTGATGACGAGGAAAATGAAGAAGACCTTTTATGCGACCAGAGGTCTCTTTCGGGGGCCAGCAGCCGTAAACTAAAAGCTGTGCATGCTGCAATAACCTCTAAACACGCTGACCGGCTGTTAGAGCGGCACCCTGGAGATTCAAGCTTACTAATGTATCACGACAAGTGTTCGCAACAGTTGCAAACTGCAATGACCAGGTTGCACATGCCTGAGAGAAAATTCGAGAGTCGTGGGTCGAAACTCTACACAGTTGTCTAATCCCCGACTGAAGGATCGACCACGACTACAAAAAATAATAATAAATAAAAATAAATCATGAGTGTTGCTAACGTTGACGGGGTTGCTTACACCCTAAAACCTTTGAATACTGTTAAATCTCTACAAGGTGCCCCGGGGTTTCTCACCGATCCAAATACGGAGTTTACACGATATCTCTCGGATGCCATCACAGGACCTTCCGCTGGAAACTCTTCGATAATGGCCCGAACTGTACTCACGGTGTCGCAGGCTCACATGGGAGTGGCTCTGTTTAGACAGCAGAAAGACACGAGCCGGCAGCTGGCTGCATTTGTGTACAAGATGTGTGTACCTGACAGCGTTGTGCCTAAAGGCTCTCGTATCCGTAAAACGTACAAAATTACGGATCAACGGGAAGCGCAGAGAGGCAGCTATGACACTATCACTAATGGGGTTCAGACCAAGGAAGTCAGCCAAGTGTTCTATCACAAACAGAAAGTCTTGAGTGTACAATTTGGCTCTTTGTTGAGCGTCACAGCTCCAGCGGAGGCTGAGGAACTCATCGCTAGAGAGTTGGGTAAAGTGAGCACATCTTGGGAATTGACAAAGACCATGGAAATTCTAAGGTACTGCGCGGCACAACCGTCTCTGACAGACAGGGTCATGGTTCGGACCAAATGTTCCAACAAAGCAGATAGACTGGATGCAATTTTGACCATGGCCGATCTGATGTGCGGCATGGTGAACGTTCAGCCTCGGTCGTGTCTATGCGCACTGGAAAACGCCAGACGTGTGCTGAAGAGTGACAAGCCAGAAGTGGTAGTCATGGGAGACTCCATGTTTAGGGTCATTTCTTCCAGAGAACCCGACAAGCTGACCTACAGCTGTATCACTTGCGAACGCACTGCGGTCTCGTCTACAGTTCAGGTGTACACCATGGCAAACGAGAAAAAGTTGAGCTCACACGAGTACGATTTTACTGTGCAATTCACAAAAGGCCCAGCTGATATTGGAGTGCACCAAAGCGATTCATGTTTCCAAGACACACATGATATGGATGTGAATTACATTCACCTCGGAGGAGGTTCGACCGACAAATTGCCAGTTGTTGTGGTGGACGGAACAAAGCTAGAGCACGATTCGCTGGAGGACTCTTCCACCGAATCCAAAGCTTTCAGCGACCAAGGATTTAAGTGGGAGTTCTTCACGGTCGGCTGCATGTCATCGGCTCTGACCCAGCTCCAACCTGGGTTTGTGCTCTCGGGCACCAGTCCCGATTTCCATTACAAGACTGTGGCAAGCAGGTCTCCCCGTGTCAGCTACATTCACCAATACGACGGGGCGCTTGTGCATGTGGAGCTGAAAGAAATCCATCCGATTGGAAACTGCAAGGAGTTATTTTCAAGCCAGTACAGATCAAAGTTGCAGCACGCAGTTAATTCTGCCATCTCCTTGCCCACATCTATAGTGGCTGATATGATAAAATTGGCAAAAGACAGAGAATGGTATGACAAAATAAAAAACAAGACATCGGTCTTGGAGTTTGACGCCAGGCACATGCTTGTACCGGATAATGACGTCTGGGTGGTCAGACCCCGGGTCGCCTTGTTCAACTCCTCAGCGATGAACAGCATCCCAAACGAATTCATCCAAATCGGGAGTGAGCTTTTGGCTTACATGGGGTCATCGCTGATCACTGCCGAACACCTGAAACTGGTACAGCAGGGGCTTCAAAACCCATTCCTGATCAAGAAACTCATAGACGATTCAAGTATCGCCGAAAACTGCGCCACGGGTAGGCTGTATTGGAGCAGAATAGCCGATCCGGTGTTATGTTTGGCTCTGAAAAACACACTGAAAAGGAAAGAGCAGACTGATAAAATTTTGACAAAAGAGGAGAACACTGTTTTGGTGAACCTGGAACATTCTATACATGAAATTGTCTCTACCTTCCGAAAGGTTGTCGGGGGTAGAGAGAATTCCATCATAGCCTACATGCCTCCCCCTTGTCTCGGCATCAGCTACGAGAAGTATGACACAGAAGAAACAGACTATTGCAATCTAATGTACTGGGTCATCCTCCCCATCATGGGCGCTCGGGTCTACAGCTCCAAGCTCGTTAACCTTGTGAGCGTTCCGATTGTCCAGTACGACTACCATAATCAACGTAATCTTCAGGAAGAGTTGAATGTTGCCGAGCTGACTGTAAACGTGGCAGATGCTAGATGCTGGTTCAGTAAAAGCCCCCTTGAGGGGATGGTAGATGTGACAGATACCTTCGAACCCACGTCTACAGCTCCAACGTCTGGGTTCTCAAAATCTGTGGTCACATACATGTGGTCCATAAGATGTCACATGCTCCAAGACGTTTTTTCTCAGTCCATCGCCACTGCCGTGTTACTCGGCTTCCATTACACCACTCTCATGACACCCACTGTAATCCAAGAGCATTACGATCGACATTACTACTCTGGGCTCTCTTACATGTTATTCAGAGGTGTTAGGTTTACAGGTTGCGGCATGGCAGTCATGCCTCAAAAGTCTGCTCTGTTTGTCATGGGCACGCAGATCATGTGCAGACCAACGAGCCATAATACCCATCAGATGTACACGCTGAATCAATACAGAGAAGCGACTGTTATCCCCGAGAGCCTGGATTCCTCTGGCATATACATACCTAACATGTACATGAAAGATGTGAAAGGAGGTTGTGTCAAGTTGAATACCTCCATGCGCGACTCCAGTCCTTACAACATGGTGGTCGCTGATGCCTGCAATGGCTTTTGCCCTCAGTCAGATTCTAACACCGGGGTCCGAGGAGGTTACATTTTTACCACCGGCAGATCAGATCGCCTCGCAGGTGATCTGAAGCTGGATAGCCTCATGCAAGCAGAAGGGTACACCTGCATGCCAACTTTGCTGAAACCATTGGGTTCTGTGTTTAGCAAGAAAACTATGAAACGTGTCCGCGAACAGGAACAGACCAATGAAACGCTGTTTCAAGACACGTCATACGTGGCGGAGTTTTCAAAGTCTGTTTTGGAAACGGTCGGAGATCCCTTCAAAACCATCGCAGACAGATTGAATAAAGAAGAAGTGCGTCACGATATCATGCAGGCCAAGCTAGGCGTCGCCTTTTGTGGTACTTATGGTATCGGGTATGGCTCGGCATGTAAACTCACAAAGTACGATCCAAGCAAAGACACTTTTGCCGACAGTTTGTCCCCTAGAATCAGCGGCACGGGACTTTTTGCTTGCAACCCTGTCCAATCCACCTCTAAACTTATCACTCCCATTTTTAACCGAATTTTTGGGACCAGCAGACGAACGTGGATGTAGACTTTCAACCGAAGTTCAAGCAAGCTTTGTGCTCCTTCAGGCTATCATCATCATCATCATCATCATCATCATGCAAGCCAACGGATTTGCAAGCAGTATCGCGTTGTGCGTGTACAACATAGCAGAATTCACGCTGTTGAGCGGAGTAAATTTTTTCACTACTTTGTACATGAGCCCTGAGACCGATGAGCAGAACATATTCACGCTGAAAGCGCAAGATTCTGAACTGCAAGTGGCTCTGGCTACTATCATGGGTGGCATGAAAAAGTTGGCTGAAAAGATCCAACTTCTTAAACAGACTGTACCGGCTGGAGAGTTGGAGTATCCGCTCGTTGTAAAAAACGAGATCGAGTCTGCTCAGAGGGAATATCAAAATCTATCTTATCTACTGGCACTCTCTAAAGGTTGCGTCGACAGTGTTAGACTCATCAAAGCTGTTAAGAGTGTTGTGGCTCGAGCGGGATTACAGATGACAGCCTCGAACTACGTGAACAAACAAGTGCTTGCTCTGGCTGTGCAAAGAGACTTGGACACTCTTCGTGATCCGGTGACAAAATCAAGTGTGGAAGACGTATACGCTTCGTACAACGACACTGTGATAAACAGAGTCAATGAAAATTCTATCAATGTAGTGTAACAGTTTGGAATTAAATTGTATGTGATGATTGAGTGTATGTCATATGTGCTTATTCCCCCAAATTCTGTCAATAAAAACTATATCTCCTAAAACCAATGTCTAATAATTTAACACACACACACACACTGTCAGAGAGTAACACAATTTTATTTCAACCATCGACTGTTTTTTTTTACAACATAGTAAAGTATCATTTCTGTGCAACTGTTTGAACAAACTCATGAGGGTGTGAAATTCCCTCCGTTTTGTCTCTGTGTGTGTTTGCACATGAGCTTGTTTATGAACTTTTTTGATGCCGTTGTCACGTTGATCAAACAGCGTGATCACAGCCAGTACGGTCTTATACACAGCTTCCTTTACAACTTCACACGGAGAGTTGTTACACAGAGATCCTTCTTCTCCAAAGGGTTTTTTTTTTTCCTTTTCTCACACAAGCGACAACTCAAATGTTGTCTTAACTCAAATGTTGACCCCAACAGTTTGTTACATACAAAAGACATTGTTTGACATGTAATCATCATGATACTCAATTATTGTGCTCAAATAAAATACAATACAAAATCTCTGAATAAGGTTTTATTCTTGTATGTGTTTATTATACTTTGTACGGGTTACAACACAGAATGCATAACAAGCAACATGTACATAATAAAGACAAGGCATACTACGAATGAACAGCGCAATAGACTACAAAGAACCTCTGCGCTTTACCAGAGTTTCAGTGATAAAACATTACAATCATGGTGTAACATTTCCTCAGTTTTGTCTCCGTGTGTTTGCACATGAGCTTGTTTATGAACCTTTTTGATGCCGTTGTCACGTTGATCAAACAGCGTGATCACAGCCAGTACGGTCTTATACACAGCTTCCTTTACAACTTCACACGGAGAGTTGTTACACAGACATCCTTCTTCTCCGAAGGGTTTTCCCTTCTCTCACACAAGCGTCGATCAGGTCCCCCGGCTCTGTTAAATGTATGGGTTTACCAGACACCAGCCATGTAATGTAAGAGCTGTACAGAACATCATTTGTGACATGATACAACACATGTCTCATAGAGCCCTTCAAGATCAGAAAGGTTTTCCCTTCTCTCACACAAGCGTCGATCAGGTCCTCCAACTCTGTGAAATGCATGGGTTTACCAGACACCAGCCATGTAATGTAAGAGCTGTACAGAACATCATTTGTGACATGATACAACACATGTCTCATAGAGCCCTTCAAGATCAGAAAGGTTTTCCCTTCTCTCACACAAGCGTCGATC
>OOFJ01120431.1:0-17300 GCA_900323375.1 Benthosema glaciale | reverse complement strand
CACTCTTTTAGTACGTAACGAAACACAAACAAAGTTGATTCAGACACTATAGAGCATCACCATAACTCATGCAGCTTTTGTTTTTCATAAAAATGTTACCTTCCTGTTGATTTGTCCATTTTATTAGAAAGAAAACCCTGACTATATCTGTAAGGCGTTTAGGGTTGATTTCACCCCAAAACCAATCTGCAAATTGTAAAATCAACAGGAAGGTAACATTTTTATGGAAAACAAAAGCTGCATGAGTTATGGTGATGCTCTATAGTGTCTGAATCAACTTTGTTTGTGTTTCGTTAGTACTAAAAGAGTGACTTTGAGAGCCGTTTTAGTGTGCAATGTAAGTCAATGAGGAGCATATTTTGAACTAATTCTTTCTAATCACTGGAACATTTGTTTTTAATTTCTGGTCCACATTTGGAATTACATCACGGCAAGGTAACTACACAAAAAAAACTCAAAAAAAAGTGGTCTTGCCCTTTAAGGCAATGTCTATGTGAGCCAGAGGTTGTGAGCCAGCTGAGTCCTGTGTATTTCACTCTGGAGCAGGACTGTTTTGCCACTAGATGGCACCCCAAGCAAGATTCCCATCAGCTGATATCAAAGGGTTTGTGGGAAATCTCAGGAACATGAATTTGTATCAACCCTAAGCAGCTGCTTTTTCTTAAAAACAGTGAAGGTTTTAATGTTTTCAACAGCAATCAAAAGTAGCAGAAAATATACATGCAAATGGCTTCTGTGATAATAAGAAAATGTTAAATTGTATTTTCATATATGTGTCTTTTGTGTTAAGTCTGTGTTGTTGGGATATGTCACTGTATACATGTGCACATATTCTGTGCATAGACTATGGAATAAAATTCATACTATTGATTAGTCACATCACTGGGTCAAATTACTTTTCACTTATCAGGAAAGGTGTTCCAATGGTTCCAGTGAAGGGTTAGGGATGTTAATATCATCTGTTGTTGTACAGGCTGGTCTGTAGGATGCAGTTTGTTGCACATCCAGTAGTCAATTTTATCACATTCTTATAACCTTTTAAGGGAACATGAGGCTTGTATAAATCAACAATAATAATAAAAAAAAACATTAGCTTTATTACGGACTGTACATAAACACAGTGCAAAGGCACACTTGAATTCTAATTTACATGACAAGCCAAAATGTACAGACAACGTTGTCAATAGAAATCTGATGTATTAGAAAACAGCCATTTAAAAAATAAAGAAATTGAGAAAATCCAGAAGTTGCTGATTTTTTTACGGTTTTCTTTTTTCATGGAAATTATAACGGTCAGCTGCATTACATTCATTTCAAACCCAATTGAACTCAACTCAAAACCCATGTACCTCACTTGTGCTGTAGTATGTTATGGAATTGAAAACAACCGCTTGCATTTTGGAGCATTTATGGTCAGAACTGCAAGTGTGATACATATACAAAATGAAAAGGTTAAAACTTAAAAACGTTTCATTAAAATGTTGATTAAGAGATGTCTGCATGTATTGACATCCGATGAAACATATTAGCAGTACTGTAAATAAAAGTTTAAAAAAACAGTACAATTGTAAAGAAATGGCACAGCTGCAACCTGGCATACAAAACCCATGATTTAACGGTCTTTTGAATTTCTGCCGTACTCATGAGTTAACTGTCTTTTGAGTTTCTCCTGCCGTTCTCATAATCAGAGTCTCTCCTGTGTCTGTGCCTGTCCTTCTCCTTAGAACGGTACTCGTCACTATGGTGCCTCTCTTTTCTGCGCTCGCCATGGCGGTCCTCAGAGTGTCTACTTCCATCTCTGTACTTGTCCTCGTGGCTGCGCTCGTGCTTTTTAGCACGCTCCCTGTCATGGTGTCTGCTCTTCTTCCCGTGGCGGGACTCACTGTGGTGTCTGTGTCGCCTGGGGTCCTCAGGGTGCCGAGGCCTCTCCCAGGGGTCGCTGTACTCGTCCGATAACCGCTTGTAGTCTTTGGCTGATGACGGGGGTGCGTAACTGTCAGTGTAGGACAACAGTGGTCCAGGCGGAGCGTGGTGAGGCATGGTTCCGCCCGGGGCCCATGGCGGAGCATGATTCTGATCCTGCAGCAGTGGAATCACATTAGGAGGCAGGCCACAGGGGTAAACACTGCTACCAGGTACCTGAGGCTGCTGGGCTGGGAACAGTGCAGCACTGCTGAACGTTGGGACAACCGGTGCCATCGCCGACTCGTATTGGAAATCTGTGGTTTCGGTGCGAGTAGCTGTGTAAGGGACAGCTTGTGGTTGTTGGGCTGAAGGTGCAAATGTAGTCGGAGCGACTGCAGGACTAATGTTAGCCTGGGAAATAGAGGGAGATTCGCTCTCAGTGTGGGATGAACTCAAGTTGCTTTGAGGTTCTTCTTGTTGAGATGCCACAGCAGGATCAAGCCTAATGCTGGTCAGCACAGGAACGGGTTGCGGAACAAAAGGAGCTGGATTGTTCCCGGTAGCCTCGGGCACCACAGGAACGGATTGCGGAACCATAGGAGCTGGATTGTTTCCAGTAGGCTCTGGCACCACCTCCGTTTTCTTTTCTTCAGTCACATTGGAATATGCAGAACACTTTTTCAAGATTCCACTGATGGCAATGGGGAGTTTCCAGCTGTTGGTTTCATCTGAAGCAGCTTGGGGCTTCGAGAGCACCATGGAACTCCCGTCTGGGCTGCTTTTTTCAGTTTCGGGTGGCAGGCTAACCTCTCCTTTCTTGGACATGGTGCCGCCTGTAGCTTCAGTCCCACCCTGAGCTGGTGACAAGCTTGCCAAGAATGCCTCGGTGGATACATCTGGCGGCTTGTCTTTCAGAGACACTGATGCACCTTGGTTCAGCGCTGCAGCATCCGTCTTCTCTTTCAGAGACACTGATGCACCTTGGTTCTGCGCTGTAGCATCCGGCTTGTCTGTCAGAGACACTGATGCACCTTGGTTCTGCGCTGTAGCATCCGGCTTGTCTGTCAGAGAAACTGATGCACCTTGGTTCAGCGCTGCAGCATCCGTCTTCTCTTTCAGAGACACTGATGCACCTTGGTTCAGCGCTGCAGCATCCGTCTTCTCTTTCAGAGACACTGATGCACCTTGGTTCTGCGCTGTAGCATCCGGCTTGTCTGTCAGAGAAACTGATGCACCTTGGTTCTGCGCTGTAGCATCCGGCTTGTCTGTCAGAGAGACTGATGCACCTTGGTTCTGCACTGTAGCATCCGGCTTGTCTGTCAGAGAAACTGATGCACCTTGGTTCTGCGCTGTAGCATCCGGCTTGTCTGTCAGAGAGACTGATGCACCTTGGTTCAGTGCAACAGCATCCTTTACCACTGGAATGTTGGCACTGGAAGCTCCCGTTGGACTCGAGAGCCCTGGTTGCACTTGAACAGCCTTCTTCTTGATGACAAAGCGATGAGGAGTAGCTGTGGGACTTTTAGTAGAGGTTCCTGGGGGAGCTGGCTGGGTCCTTGGGTCCCTTGAGACTGCTGGCTTTGGCTTAGCTCCAAAATCTGGCAGGGGAGGCAACTCTCCACCCCAGCCAACTAACACACCTGGTAGAAAGCGTAGCGGTTTGTTGGATTCCTGATTATTGCCCTCTTCAATGGCAGCTGTTTCTTCAAAGGATTCCGTTACTGGTTCATCAGCATCCTCAGTGGTGTTTAGTAATTTGTCCTCCTTAGCCAGTGCAGGAGCCAGGGAGGTGAGATAGCGCTTCTCTTCCTGTTTTACGGCTCGGATGTCTTGCATGGGGACACTCTGGGGCTTGCTCTCAGGAATGATCCTGGCCGTTTCATTAATGTCCACAGGAAGGAAGTCCTTTTTAGGTCCCTGACTCTGACGGATGATGAGTCCAAGGAGGAGGTTGCAACGGTTTGTTTCCAGTCCTGTTGAATCACAAGGGCAGTTTGAGTATACAGTATGTTACACTTAACAATGTGCAAACCCTCTTTTCAGTGTAACTCTAAAATGTATCTAAAATTATGACAAAATGAAAACTAAATAAAAAGAACTAAGCTATGATGACTACAAATAAGTATCTAAAAACTAAAGGTGCGTTCAGACGGGCAGATGAAACGATGCAAAAACGCATCAGCGCATAACGTGTGGCATCTTCACGCATCGTAGCTGCTTTGTAGCTTCATGTCGCTGACTTCCATGGACAATGAATGGTAAGACTGTATCATTACATCTGCCTGTGTGAAAGCACCATCAATATATTAACATGTTTGACTACAAATAAAAACTAGACTAAATGTTAGGGAGAGACTTCCAGTAGAACTGAAATAAATGTCATTTTATGTTTGGTTGTGCTCAGGTGTTGCACTCTGAAAATTAAGCTCACATTTCAACATGCAACAAAGTGCTAAAATCAGGTGTTAAGGCGCCGTCACGGCCCCACCAAAATCAACTATAGATTTAGTCAACTAAAACTTTCCTAAAACGAAATTGCATTCAAAAGACTGACTAATACAAATGAAAATGTAACACCGCTTCTTAATTGTTGCGCTCACCTGGACCATCAAAAGGAACCAGCTGGTGTGGAATTTTCTCCGTGGCACCCAACGGGACTATGTACATGTCTTTCACTTTTTTCAAGTTGTTGGCAACGACCCCAAAGCGCTTGCGGCTGCTGAAGTAGGCGAACAGGAGCGTGTAGGAGATCTCGTCTTCCTCCGTCTCCGGGGAGAAGCGGATCAGGCATACCTCCTGGAAGAACAAGTGCACAACAAGAAAGTAACATTTTATCATCATCTCACACGTGTTGTAGCAGAGATTCTACCAAACGTTGAATTTGTCTGGAGAATTTGCCATGCAACACAGTCATACAAAAATATAAATCAGGCTTTAAAAGTGGTTAAGAACGAAGACAACAAACATACAAACTAACCTTTGTTCCAGTCGCACGGATCTTCTCCAGGTAGTCCCACACAATCTGTGGGCTTATCCTTCCACCAACCTGGATACTGTCTGGAAGATCCTGTCATGAAACCCAACTATGAGTAGTTGCATAGTGCCATGGCATATGTAGCTTACTCTAATCTGAACACCCACCTATGTATGTTTGGGGGATGTTAACAAGTCAATTAATGGAAAATATATTAATCAACGCTAAGAAATTCTACAATTAACATTGAACAATTCATTGAAATATCTGCAGTTCCATCATTGGGCAGGTTTTGGCAGAGGAACGCACATGTAGGTTGGTTAATTTTATTTATTTATTTATTTTTGCTTTTGTGCGTTTATTGATAGTTACAGTGAAGACAGACAGGAAACAGGGACAGAGAGAAGGGGAGAGACATGCAGCAAAGGTCGTCATGAACGGGACTCGAACCCGCGACACGCTGTCAGGCAAAAGCCTATATGTGGCATGCGCCTGGACCACTAGGCCAAGGGGCACCCAAAATAAATATTTGATTAAGGAAAATAATATGCCTTTTGTATTCTTTCTATATATCAAAATGTTGATTTTTATGTTACAGGAAATTACAATTCCCAGATTAAAAATGTTAAAATAACAGCTCCTAACCAGTTACTTGATCGATAAAGTTATCAATGAATCAATAATTTGCATCCCTAGTATGTGTACTTGCATGGTTGTGTACCTCTGTTAAGTTGTCGAAAATGCCAGAGACGGGAAAGACTTTGGTCACAAGCTTTGCCACCGCAGGCATGTTGATGAACCCTCTCCAAAGCTTCTTCAGATTGGAAAGGAAAGCCGTCTCCTCAGCTCTGCCACTCGTAAACTCCGACCTGAGGAAAGGTTCACATTATAAACATGCCACGAAGGCACGAGACTAAATCGTAATGACACGCAACCTACAAATAGGTTAAGGTTGAAGTTGACGATTAATTGGCACAAATAAATGTGATTGATGATTTAATTGCCTTTTCTGCATTGAACATTGGAGACCAACAATAATTGTGATTATCTCAACTAATGGCGATTAGGCGATTATGTAGAAATTGTGACAGGCCTCGCTACAACCAGCTTTATGAACAGAAAGCCTCCTTACCTTCCCTCTGAGGCGAAAGATGTGGCTTTAAGGAAGCTCTCTTCTAAAACGGTGAGGTGCAGATCTTCATCCTTCACAGGCGGGGTTGTGCTCTTATGCTCTTCCGAGGGGGCCGACTGCCTCCTTACAACAGTAGTAGCAACTACTTTGGTAGGTGCCTCTTCCACAGGGGGGGCCATGCGACCTTACAAAGCAAATAGTGCAAGTCAGAAACGGGGACAGGGAAGAATACATGTGCCAAACCCCAAACATGCGGTTGAAATGAGATTTTCAGAATGTTCTACCTGTACAGATTTTACAGTGCAGGTCAAATAAATGGGACTTGTGTTGTGCGGTAGTATCCTTAGTGGTCTTCGTGCTCTCCGATGTCTCCAGTGGCAGCAGATCGAGTAGGGGTTCTGTCACTTTGGGAGCAGGCTCAGGCTGAGAAATGGAAGAAAAAGAAGGAAAACTTGTCATTGTGGCATATTTATATTTTAAAGCAGTATTTCCCAATCTGAATTTTTTGAGGTTGTCCAAAAAAAATTAACATTTTTGCACAAAATCATAACTAACTTGTGAAAACATTGTGGAGCGGAGCACATTACCATTGTTTAATAATTTGATAAACAAGTATCTACATTGCACAAGCTTACAAACTGATCTTGTAGAAATGTCTGAAAAACACTGTGTAGTTGTGTACTGTATGTGTGAGAGCTCAGCTTTTGTACGATGTGAAAAGGGAGGTCTCCATAGCCTGGAAGCTAGACCAATCAGCCACAAAAAAATAAATAAAATAGCCCTGGCAGATTACATTTTGCTCACCCCAGAGTTGTGGGTGACCAATCAAAGCGCCCCACTCACAATTCAAAGTGTTTTTTTTTTGTAACTGCCCATTGGAAATTAATCTACCAAGACTGTGCCGTCGCCTACCTCCACCTCCAGGGTCTCAGTGGTCTTCGCTGGCTCCTGGCTCTCAATTTCAATCTCTCCTTTATGGGTGATCTTTGTGATGGGTCGCCTCTCCACTTCCCTCTCCTGTTTCTCAATCATTTCAATAGTCTGAAAAGAAGGTTTTTTTTGCAGTTTTAGTTACCATTATCCAATCCATTCTGAGGATATTTTTTTCTGAATTTCATTACTTTCATCACAAATGTCACCGGGTTACTTACGTGGCGATTCTCTCGTTTGCGCCAGGCAGCCAGTTCTTTTGAGGCCAGTTCCTCGGGACTCATTCGAATTAACTGAGCTGGGGATATTTCTCCTTTTAGAACCCTCTTAAATAATACCTGCGATACAGTTCAGACGAGACAACAAATCACGCCTGTATCAAGATAAACTTGGTAAATATTCTATATGCATGGTTTCATTTCAATAACACCACACTCCATGTTGACAGTGAACTTACATTGTTTTTGGTATCTTTAAGGTTAAACATTAAGCTCCTGTACTTGTTCTTGTACTTGCTATCAGTGTCTTTATACAAATGAAAAAGTTCTCTCTCGGTCTTCTTGGCAACTTCAGAGGCCTTCTCTGACATGATCCTCAAATCAGAGTCCTTCAACCTAAACAAGTGAAAAGCATTGATTTGTTAGTGATTTAATTTTAGTCGACTACTAAAATGTATTTTGGCAGGCCAGGGTGGCATCGTAATGGCCGATTTCACACTTGGTTGCATGCTGAAAATAGCCTATCTACAAGCTCGCAACACGTTGTGAGCTTGTGGATCTGCTAGCTCAACTCAGGCGGTTACACTTTTAGAGGATAGTGTTTACACTTCCAAGAGTCAGTAGGGCTGACCTTCGACCGTTTTCTTTTTTTTAAGCTGAAGCTTCTAGCCCTAAAAACTAATTGGGGGGATTCAATAATGAGTCAGTGATTCATGAATCGTGAGGCTCATGGCTTTGATTTGAAGAGTAGGATATCTAAGCTCTCAACACGCATTGTGGGCTTGTAGATCACAGATTTTGATTAATAAAAAGGAAATAACATTTGTTTAAAAGTGTTTAAAATAAAAAAACGTGATATTTTTGGGTCAGTCCTAAGAGTCAGTGTCGTTCCGCCTGGCTTCAGCAACAAATGTCCATGCCTGTGTATGCCCTTATAATAAACCCTGCGTCCATGGGTTACTGACATCTAGTCAAGGACTAGTGGTGGTATGTTTAAGCACATGACCCTAATGTCACTAACCCTAAATGTCACTGGCTATTCTGTGGAGAAACATTCAGTGAAAACAGCAGGTCTGCTAAATTTGGCGAATAGATTCTGTGCATAAGACAAAATGGAGCATATCAATTACAGAGCCCTGGGGGACTCAACTAAGTCAACTAAGTATGGTTGCAGTAATTATGGTTACAGCAAAGTTAGTGGGGTTCATGTTAGGCTTAAGGCTACACAAAGTTTGATGGTAGGCAGGGTTAGTGTCAACATGGTACGTGAGACATTCTAGCTACATTAGATTTCATGCTCAAGTGGGGCAAACATGACGTAATGTTAAAAATAAAGGAATGGTTCAGCCAAATAAATTACTTATTTTATATCAATTACACACCCCATGATTATTATTATTATTATTAATTTCCTGAAGTCAAAGCTTCATGGGGTTGTATAATTGACAAAAATACCTTTTATGGATTAACTAGTCCTTTAAGCCCAACTGTACCCAACAAGTGGATTGCATGCGTTGCTGTGATACTGTACTGAACAAACAATACCCTGATTCACGGCCACACAGTTACCACAGCATACAGTATACGTGGCAGTTTTCTTTTCTTTTTTTTTAATCACAGCCTGTTGAATTAAGTGAATAGTGCAGATTGTGACTTGAGTGACTTGACTACCGTTGCAAGAGGATTTCCTTGAGAGAATCCCGCACACTCCTCCTGATTTCGTCCACGGACACCGGTTTCTTCACACCTGGAGATGAATGCCTCCTTTTCATCTCCAGTTTTGGATGAACTAAGACAACAGAATAAAGAGTTAATATCTTATCAATAGTTAATATGTTCTCAGTAGTAAGACACGCTCCGGGGATCAATAATCTGTCTATGTCAGCGGTTCTCAAACTATGGTAAAAAGAAGAAATATATATTTGTTTTGTATCAACAAATGGAAAAAAAGAAAAAAGAAAAAAGTGAGCTTGTCGCGACAAACATGAAGAGGACGGCAACTTGACTCCTCAATCAGTCTCATGATGATGGCACCGGCATTTATTTCGCCACCATCATAACATAGGGACGTGGTATGAAAATGTTTGAGAACCCCTGGTCTGTGCGATATATGGCCATCTGGGTTGGATTGGGGTTGACAAAGTCAAGAAATAATTTGACTAGGGTCATGTCCATTGGGAGTACACATGTGCATGAAGCTGCCTCATGCTACAGAAACTGGAGATAAAGTCCTACCCTATGGGCCTTGTGGCTCGTCAAGGCTTAACCATTATTGTAAATATTGAAAAATAGCAGATATACAAGCTCATAGAGCGGCACCGAGTGCTGTGCTACAAGCTTGTAGATCTGCTAATTTTTGTAATCATAATCGTGTGCAAATCTTTGAATATATATTCTATTCTATCACAGCAAGTGACCAGCAAGTTTTTAACTTGTATCTTTGCTTCTGGGGATCCCTGGAACATATTTTCAGATGGGGTTCGGCAGCCAAACACGTATCATTTTTGGGGTTCTTGACATGAAAAGGTTTGAGCACCATTGATAACTATAGGTTTTTCAGAAAACCGTTTCAAAAACTGGATTTAGAAGACATTTTGTAGAATCTGGTTTCAGATCTCAATGGGTTAATTAAGAACATAATATGAACTAGACAAACAAATGTAAAGAAGGTACCTGTTTTTTGGCTTGTGTCTTTGACCTCTGTCGAGTGTTTTCTTTCAGACTCCTATGTAGGAAAGAAACGCAAACAACTTAGCAAAAACACACAATACAAATTCTGTACAAAACTGTAAGCTAATCTTCAAACTTAAGACATAAAACTAGGAAACTTAAATATTTTAAGACAATCCTGCTTCAGTAAACAGAACATTGGAGAGGTATGGAAAAGGGGGAGATCAGACAGCGAGCGAACATTCGAACCAGTGTTAATTTTGTCGACTGTGACGAAAAAATAAAAACTAAGCTATGATGACTAAAACTATGACAAAATATAATGGCAATTTCGTCAACAAATACAAACTAGAATAAAACTTTTCAGATGACTAAAATATGACTAAAACTAAATTACATTTTATTCAAAGATATATGACTAAAATTGTATAAAATAAATTGCTGTCAAAAGTAACACTGATTGGAACCCATGAGGCAGTACACCCATGAGTGTGCGGTACACATGAACCAGAAAGACATCCATAGTTAGGTTCTCAGGAACGTGTGTGTACAACGATGTGATTTCTGACTAAAACTGACAAAGACACTGAATTGTGGTGCAGATACCGTGGTTTACCAAACACCCATGCGTAGACCTCAAACTCACAAAAAGCAGGACAACAAAAAAAAAGAACAACAAACCCTTATTATGTAGCGGTAACACTGGCTAAAATCAATGGCTGAAATGGCTGGGGAACAAAGGTGACAAGGCAACCAGGACACATAAGACACTTCCATTTCTAGGCCAAATAAGTAATAGGATAGTAGGCCTGTCACAATTATTACATAATCGCAAAATCACAATCACAATTATTTCCATGTTGAAAACATGTTCACATATAAAAGGAAAGCAGGAATGGCTAATCTACAATCCTACACTGCATCATTTTGTAAGGTGTTGTAAGCTTGCAGATCAGCTATTTCAGCAAAACGCTATCACAAAAATGCATAATGTTAGCACCCATTATAAACCCAGTAATATAATGAAAGATGTTTCTGGGTCTGGTGGTTGAGGTCTTGAGCATCTGTAGCCCTGACGCCTTTGTGAATGGGAATGTTATTTTGCATGGCTGTGTAGTTGAACAGCTTAACGTCTGGCCTGACCCACCCAGGTGATGGCAATAATACTAATACCTGTAGTCTTACCATGCATTGAATTAACTAACGGTCGTTAGTTCATTGTTGGTTACTATCTATCCCTTTTTTCCCCTCTGATTTCTAGCTTATTGAAATGTCACGCACATTTGTCCATGCATAGCCTCCTTCAGGCCTTGTTGACTAGATTTAGAAGACTTTTTGAAGCTCTTGCTACTGAAATGACCGATTATTTATTATGGAGAAATCCCGTCATTCTCATGCATCTCAATGGGTGAGAAGGACAGCTTGCCATTGCAGAGTGGAGTGGGTGGGGCTTAGCGAAGGGCTAATTAAATCGTTAAAAATGCAATTATTAGTGTGACAATGAATCGTCAACTTCGATTTGTAATCGCGACAGCCCTGGTACTAAGAGGACTTAAAGGTGTTCTCCGTTACCTTCTTGAGCGGCCTGGCCCCAGGTGACGTAGGCAGATGCGGTGGCCATTGTTGCCTGGGCGGTGGTTTACTGTCCGGGAGGTCAGGCTTGGCCGGTGCCTCAGGCTTGACAGTGCTCTGGGTGTCCGGCTCCTCGGCGCAGCACTTCAGACACACATACATCTGGTCCTCCTCTTCCATTTCACGCACCTTCGTCAGGTCCAGGCCAACGCAGTCACCGTGGAACCAGTCGTCACAGCGGCCACAGCCCACCATGAACCTGAACAAAGCCAGTATTAAAGGCTGTATGCTTGACTGTAACCAAAAAGAAAACTCTTACACTTTTAAAATTTCACCTTTGATCTATTATTTAGCTGTGCTCATCACACTGTGTTTGCTAACCAAGATCCGCCACCAAATGAAATTATAATAAAGTCAGGACAGCAACTATACAACACAACGCAACTTTACTCGGTTAAATAATAAGTGCAAAACTCACGTGTTGTTGTGGTGCTTCTTGCATAGACCACAGTGGTTTCCATCCCACAATGTGTCGCTGCCGGTGGTCTGCTCTTCCACGGGTTCCTTCTTCACCACCGGTGGTGCATTGTCTGGAATGAACAGCTGTGGCTCGTCCACAGACAGGCTTCGTACAGTTTTACTTTTCTGCCTCTGAAGGAACTTCTCTAGCTTCTTGAGCTTGGACTTGGCATCTTGCCCGCTGTCCTCCATCGACCTTGAAGAGTGACCTGTAGCCAGGGATGGGACAATAATCGTTATTGTTTATCTTGACACAAACACTCGCAATAATCGTATTGTGATATTGATTGTGAAATCAATATCACTATCACAGTAAGATGAATTTGCTTTTGTTGAGCTGCAAATTCAGCACCACCCTCTATATACACTAAAGTATATGTACATTTTGTACGCTCTTATTTCACTCTACACAAACAGTCGGCAACATAGCAGATCTACAAGCTCACAGCGCAGTGTGTTGCAAGGAGTTGTGAGCTTGTAGATCGGCTATTTTTGGCATTTTGATTATTGCCATAATATCATTAATCGCAATTCATTTTGCCACAATAATCGTCACATGTAATTTTCATATTCACAAGGCCTACCTGTGGCACCGTGCGCTGGTGGGGAACTCTCCGGTTTGGGACCAACGTGTGAATTCTTGGTCGGTCCCTGAGGCTCAGCAGGGCCACTGTCAGATGACGGGCTCTTCTTGCTGGGACCCGGCGATTTGGGCTTCACTTTATTAGCATGTTTGTCCTGCATTTTCTGCACTTTGGGTGCATGCTCGTCCTGGACGTCTTCTCCGTGCCTTTTCAAAGACACGTCTTTCTTTTCATTCAGAGTTTTGCCCCTGTTGACGCCGGGTGTATGGGTGATTTTTGAAGGTTTGTTTTGTGGAGATTTGGGTCCCTTCATCGTGCTGCTTGGAGACGAGTTCTTAGACTTTAGAGGAGCCGGTCCTGGTTTAGACTTGAGCTGCTTCGGGCCCAGAGTCTTTACTTTTTCGGTGTTGTTGCCATGTGCGTTTTGTGGCTGCTTAACGGCATCTTTTTCAGCACTGACTGGCTTGTGCTTTGCGGGACCGCTTTGATTGTCAAGTTTGGTCTCTACTGCGCGGGGGCTTCTCACGAGTCCCCCGTTGGCTGCCTGAACCTCGTTTGGATTTACATATGGGCCCAGCCCAAGGGGAACGTCTTCAGTGGAGATGCTCTCAATGCCGCCTAGATTAGTCTGGTTCTCTGGTGCCTGTGCATCGACTGCATCGTCTTGCAACATGGCATATTGAATATCTCCGCAATATGAAAACGTGTCCTCAAAGCACACCGACTGGCCTGTGTCAGCAGCATTTGCTGCGTACGAAGGCCCTGGAAGCAGCTCGATCCGGAACCCTCCGACTGTGACAGTCAACCGCTTCAGCACAACCACAGGATTTATCCACAGTCCAGCACTAAAATCATCAATATTTATCCGCCCTCCATCATTTAATTCTTTCTTCAGCTGGGCACCTGTGACTCCTTTCTCAATTAAAAAGGACTTCTTCAGCCTGTTCACAGGTTTCCTTCCTGGTCTTCCTGTGGGTGGTCTTTTGGTGGGTCCCTGGCCATCAGTTTCTTCAGTTAAAAAAAAAAAGAAAAGGAAAATTGCCAATAGGTTTTAAAAGGATCACTAGCTAATAAGACATATATAATTAATATATAATAATACTGAATGATAACCAACTTACCAGATTCTAAATGACGTGGCTGTTTCCTTGGCCGCCCGACAGGTCGCTTGACTACTGCAGTCTCCGTGCTCTTCAGCTCACCACTAGCAACACCGAGGCCTGGTTCTGTGGCAGCAACCTCAAGACCTGCAATTACAAAGACTTTCAATTGTAGTTTATGCCATATTTAATCATATCAAGTGAAACTCAGCTCCCAGGTCAGCAAGAAATCCTGAAACGTTAAAAGTGAAGTTGTGCGCTCGGGTGGTGCATTCAGTGGTAAAGTCCATGCCCACCACCACAGGGGTTGTATGTTCGAATCCACCGTGCTGCGTTCGGCTTTGTCCGTGTCTACGCGAACACAATTACCTTGTATTAATTACCTTATTAATTAGTTTGGGGGAGGGAAGCCAGGCTGCAAGGTTGATATTTGTCATGTACTCCTACAGGCTGGGGAATGCTCCCGGTGTTAATGTTAACAAATTTAAATGTTGTGTTGTAAATGTCAGGTCTGTCTTTGTACATACCTGTTGGACCGGCAATCTGAAAGCTGGAGTCCTCATTGTCCAAGAGATTGAACTGAGCAGATCCTAACATGGGATCTTTGTCACTGAGCATGTTCTTCAGTGAATCCTCCAGTTGGACGACACTTCCAAACTCATTACTTGCTTCACACTCCAGATTCTGACCTATTTGTAGGGAGTCATCCAGCTGGTCACTAGGGATTAAATGATTAAGGGTGTCCACAATATCCATGAATGCTGCTGCCTTCTTGTCTGCCTGCATAAATACAAGAGTATGTTAGGCTACATCACAACCATTAAAAAAAGCAACCCAGTCACTTTAGAATGAAGTAAAATACGCTGCCTCTAGCTATGTCTGTGATTGTGAATGAAGTGTTGACTAACATTTTGAGGAAACCAATGGCAGAGAGTGAGAGGAGAAAGAGAGAGATGTGAGGCAAGGCTGGGGGTGAGATTCACGCTCACGGCGAGGTCTGGGTGAGCCCTGGCTGAGCCCCCAGGTACACACAACACACATTATTTACCAAATGATATTTTCTAAATTATATTTTGTAATGTAATAATAAGTAGTCATGAGATCAGTAATGCCTGCTATTGTGATATAACAAGTGGGTAAATGCAAACTAATAGAACAGTTAGGAAAGTTCAGGAAACTTTACTCAATGCAGCCTTAATAAAAACCAGGAACACAACCAGGAAACAATACTACTGCCATGTCACGCAACAATAACCAACACCAGTGTCATCTAAAATGCCAGTCGATATCTAATCGAGTCTCTCACATCACGATATTGACAAATAGATATAAACATTGCCCAGCCATAGTCTGTTAATGACTGTTAAGTGACGTAATAATATCCACTAGTACTGCTGAAAAACACCACACTTAGCTTGAGCTTCAAGTGAAACAAAAAACAAGCCCAAGAGCCAACAAAGCAATTATGTACAACTAAATGTCTATAAACCCTAAAGTAACCAAGTACATTTACTCAAGTAGTGTGTGCTTGTATAGATCTGCTGCATTTAAAAAAAGATATATATACATTCAAAAACTTGTGAAATGGGACATTCTCTAATCTCCATGATGAGTTTCTACTATTGGTACATTTTGAAACTTTTGGATTCCAGAATTTTACTTGTAACAGAGTAATTCTACATTATTGATTGACTGATTGGATACTTTTAAGCACAGGAAAGTACACTTCAATAGAATGTCTGCTAAAAGAGGATTTAAAGCCCAAGAAAGCCTATGGCTTTGGTAACAGTAACTGTTACCATGGCGTGGTATCTGGGGGAAGCAGCAGGCATCAAGACTGTTCCAGTAAATAGCCATGTCCAACTGTCGCGTTAGCATGCTGCTAACCGATAAACCCAGCCATAGTACAGCACAAATACTGTCATTCCAGAACAGTATAGTGTGAGCACTGGACTGTAACTCAATACTCATGCATGTCTAACGTCAACATATCTGAACGCAATTGCAGCACACATAATCAGCCATATTCGTTCGCACTACAACAACAAACAGATATGTGTCACGTACGTTAGCATCATAGTAGTAGTAGCCTCGGAAACCCCAGACGATTGTATTAGCATCATAGTAGCATCCAGAGCCATAGAGTAAGACAGAGTTCTGACAACTCCATTCACTTCCATGGGTCCGGTCTAATGGTGAATCTTCTACATAGACTTCTATTGAGAATGGGTACGACAAATAGGGACAAGTCCTGGACCGGAAGTAGGCAACAGCCCAGCTTTAATTATCTTAAATCCCTTTATTTTAGATTGTTGTGTAGTAATAGTACAACATAAAAATTACATAGGATTTAGTTGTCACTGTACAATACTTTACAACAGTTGACATGTTGCACACTTGCTTAAAATAGCTCTTATTTGCGCCGCCCTCGTTGAAAACAAAGTATTTCCAACTCCAGCTTGTCCCCTCGAGCGCTCAGTTTCTGACTCTGACCCCTCAATGTCGCAACTCTTCTACTACATGCATGGCTCTGGTAGCATCATGTCAGACAAGCGCATAATCTCGCGATAGCAGTGCACTTAAAACGATGAAACTACGCGTAGGCCTAAAGTTGAACTGGGGCAAACACCTGCTGTCTGACTGTAGATGATATTAATAAACGCTAAAAGCACGGTTTTTGAGGTCGTTTTTAAACAGATGTGGTGACTTCCTTGATGGCAACACAAGTGTCTAAGCATGTATGTGCAATAATTGAGCTCTATAATCCATCAGGTTCACATGTGAAGGATTAGCTCACATTAGCAGACCAGGGCTAACATTAACCACCACCACCACACCATAGTGGTTTACTACTTCCCATCAGCAGCAGAAAGCAGCAGCTCTTTAAGCACAGATAGAAGTTACCTATAGCAGATCTTTGAAAACGATTATAGTCACCAAAACCAAAGTTCCACCATCGATCGTAAACAAATCATGCAGAAAACCCCAATAACTGCTGTAATAATTCTCTGTGGTTAGCTTTAGCATCATAGCAGAGGCCCTGTCAAGTTTGTTTTTGTGGTTAGCTGCTAACGTGATCTGATCACGCCCCCCCTTTGCATCGCTCCAAACTGCTTCCCAACTGGACCTTTAACATGCAACGACTCTTACCCAAAGTGTCTTAATGTTGTGTTCGTTTGTCTTAAGGTAATAAAGAGGAGTTTACATTTCATCGACTGCAGCCAAATCCAGGGTTCCTGCAGACAGTAACTTCCTCCAAGTAGTCAGTCAGCCGTCATTCGCCCAGGCAGCCTGCTGGTGGCTCGCTACTGCTGCTCAGAGCCATAGAGTATAGACAGAGTTACGACAACTCCGTTTACTTCCATGAGTCCGGTCTAATGGTGGCTCTTCTACATAGACTTCTATTGAGAATGGGGACAACAAATAGGGACAAGTCCTGGAGCGGAAGTAGGCAGAAATGCATTGGACTCTGGGCAGGACTCAGGCAACAGCCCAGGTTTAATGATCTTAAGTTAAATCCCTTTATTTTAAATCGTTTTGTAGTATTAGATAGTACAACATAAACATTAAATATTTGTGTCGTTACTGTACAATACTTTAAAACAGTTGACATGTTGCGCACATGCTTAAAATAGCTCTTATTTGCGCCGCCCTCGTGAAAACAATGTATTTCCAACTCCAGCTTGTCCCTATTCA
>OOFJ01120426.1:0-10581 GCA_900323375.1 Benthosema glaciale | reverse complement strand
GCCCCTGTGGGCTGATCATTGTCAGGTTAGGTTATGTTTTAATAGCGAGACACTTCGGTGCTGTTTTTTTGTGCGGGAACTGTGTCAGAAACAAGAGGTCTAAATAAACAGCGAGGCCCTTTCATTCATCATGGCCTCCTCTGACAGCGACGTGCCGAGAAATCATCTGGAATCGTCCTCTGCAGGCCTCGGTGAACGTGCGTTCCCCCTGCTCCCTCTTCTCCAGCCCTGAAACGGAGCCAGCCAGCTGACACGCACTGACACACACGCACACGCACATGCGCGCGCACGCACACACGCACTCGTGCACAGATAAAGCCATGTGGCCTCTGCTGTGTGTCTTTGTGTTTGCGTGTCCAAGCCTGCACTCGAGCTTGGTCGACTCGTGTGTGTGTGTATGAAATGCGTTCACACAGAATTGTGCGTCGATATTGTGCACTCATTTTATAAATGGAAAGAAAATTAACAAAATAATAAAAGTGCATAAAGCATCTCAGATTTCACACACCCGCTGCGAGCTACAGAGAAATCTGCAGGCAGCTTCTGCTATATTTGTGGAAGATCAGCAGTCATGCTCGAATCGCTTTATCTATCATAAGCACCTCCAAGAGATGACAGCACACGTTTTATGAGTCACAAACTGACAATAGCCTCTCTTGTGAGACATGAGCTCAAATATTAGTTTTGAGCCTGTTCTTTGAATTTCTGGGGTTAGTTTGGATTACTGCCTCTAATCCATGTACTAGTATGGTGGGGAATTTCCTGGATTCAATGAAAAGGGAGTGTTTCCGAACAAATAAGACTTCAAAGACTGTGCGTTCTGCAAGAAAGGTAAGATTGAATGCAAACATGCATTCATTTAACAATATTTCTTTTTTCCCGTCCCCTCAAAGCACCTCTTTGCACAGATCAAAAGCTTAACCTTTTGACCGTGAAGAATTCCAACGCTGGTATTGATTTCATAAAAGAAACTTTTTTCAATCACTGGGCCAAGAAAAGTCAGGGAGGGCACAGACATTTGCCTGGAGAACTTACAAATGCCACTTGTCTCGAGCGAACGGACAAGTTATTACAGGCTAAAACAACAACTGCAAATTAGTTACACTGCCTGTGTACAGTATGTCTCACACACATGTAAACTTCATCAGTTGCCTTGTACTGTACTGTAGTTTGCAGCCAACTTAAATACAGAAAGTGATACGGGTACGTGACTTAACATACTTAGATTGACACAGCAACAACATAGCTAAACTAAAGCTATAAGCACACAGAAGGTAAGGTCCTTACACACTCAGGGCATAAACTATTTTGAGTGATTAATTCACGTAAAAATAATTGCTTCATTGCATGAGTAGACGATAATCAGTATTATCGTTTATTATCGCACAAATAATGCTGTGCAATGAAAAGAACACTCCGCTGCCTGTCTCCACTGTGAACACACACTGTACGGTATTTGTGGATTAGCCCATTTCGGACATTTGTGCCTTTCTTTTACAAATCTCGACAACCGTTCAACCAATCGACTTCAAACTTCCCATCTGTATTGCTGAAGACCCAAGGGGTCGCAGTGCCCAGTGGGGAGTCGATCAACAGTTCTAAAAACAAAAACAAATCGATAAATCCAGACAACGCTAATTGGCTACAGTATGTCATCAATATGACATCATACTACTGATGTCATATTTGGCCAGACATAGACTGCATGGCCTTCAAGTGCTATGATAATGTGTACTGCAGCTGACAACAAGTACAACGGGTATTGCACTAGTATCTACAAATTCCAGGAAGATCTGTCTGTGTGTCTCTTGAAGGGCTTCTTGGAATGGTTGCCCACACTGTATATGAAGATACTAGATGCCTGACATCATAGACTGGCTTTCAAGTACTCTGGTTACTCTTAAAGATATGGAGATGAAGTTAAAAACTGTGGTGTATTCATTTTTTAGATGTGTCAGTGTATTATAACACTTTTTGAAAAGTAGCACAACATGTAATGTTCCAAACTACACATATCTTGTCCTTTTTAGGAATGCGAGTAAACAACTTCAGAGAAAAAAAAATCCAACATGCCCTTTAAAAAATAACTAGAATTACTTGACTTTGGAAGGGCTTAGTTGACAAGATGTCAATTAAGAGAGCTGGGAAAAAAGCTGACTCCATTAGAATTAGAATTACATTATCTAATCTATATAGTCTATCCTCAAAGTACCTCAAAATTGCTGTGTGGCAACACAGGCAAGCTTGTCTTTCAAATTATTTTTTGGAATAAACTGATTCACCAGTCACTTATTTCAAGACAGGGATTTAATTTACATTATGTCCTGTGGTTTGTTACTGAGGGCAAATCATGAGAGGGGCGGGAAATCCTATTTCTGGAAGCCAGTCCTTTCTTTAAATGGTTGCATGGTAGTGGTGCCGTTAATATAATTACTAGATAAGCTTGCCATAACCTAATGACATGCCCCACTCACAAAGGTTTTATGATCTCTAACAGTTCAGCTCCCCCCACTGAAACAGATGATCTGCCATTGTGGCATATTTAGCGAACTCCTCACATATTTTGGGTGGGCGAGACTAGAATTCTAGGGAGGTTGTAAAGAATCTATCAGAATTAATTAAAAGCAGATTTGGTATGCTAAGCTTCTCCATTTGAGTTAATGGGATATGGACAAAAAAGACGAAAAAAATGCTAAATGCGAAAATCTCATTGAGTATTCAGTAAGCATACAGTAAACTGTGTTTAGTCAGTTAATACGACTGAAAGGAAGACAACAATATTGAGCTGATTTCCCATGTAATAATCTGTCTTAAAGATTAACATAACGTGGCACTAACGTATCGTCGTATACACAGGCATTTAAATGAGATGATAGTCAATGGTAGATGCCAACTGTTTTGCAGTTTCAGGAAGCAGGAAAATACAATAAATGTAATTAAATTTCATTCATCCATTCACACAATTAATATCTATAGGCGATAATGTCTTCAAGCATGTTGCACACAACCTGTTTGGGTATTGGCCATTGTGACTAAATCAATTTACACTAAAGCACTATGCTATAAAATACAATAAGCCACAAGACAAATACAAATTCCAATATTGTGGGTTAAACCACAAAAGGGTTAAACCCAAAAGAAAGAAAGAAAAAGAAAGAAGGCAATGCACAGTGGTTCTCAACATTTTTTGAGCCCTGGACTACTTGCATATTTCAAACAATCCCCAAGGACCACCCACTCCTACCTGCCCACAACAATAAATCTATTTAATATTTATAACATCCATAGGTGGACTATTGGTGGTCCGTAGACCACCGGTTGAGAAACAGTGGCCGAGGTCAATATCATATTCGGAGAGTTATCACAGTAGCGTCTGTATAGCCTGTATCCAGTAATCTGAGATGTCACTGGCAGAAGCGGTTTCACATGTGAGACAGACGTGATCTGTGTCAGCCCGTTTCCGTCCCCAGGCGAGAGGTCATGACGGTTGACTTCATCTCCCTCCCCTGGCCTCCAATCACTCAAACATAAATCAATACTGTTAATAACTGTTTGAGCGATGTCTAAATGGGATATCTTTGCTTGAAGCGATATTAAAAGATAACCACTTGCCAATCCCCTCTCACTCACTCACTCACTCACTCACTCACTCTCTCACTCTCTCACTCACTGGAAGGATGCAGTCTCTCACCCATAGGATGCGTCGTCCTTCTCAGATATTAACACACGACCTATACCTTGTTTGTATTTGTTCAATCGTGTTAGATGTTGGGCACACTTGGCAACTGATGTTGATTTGATTGAAAATCCACATAATAGCTCAGAACGTACATAGAGATGACATTGCCTCGTGGATATATGTATGCGGTATGATTCAATTAAGCTCTTGGCTAAAACCAGCAACAATATGAGGCTTACAGTATAAGAGGCGATGATTTTTTTTTCTTTATCAATGCTTGTAATAAAGCCTTTAATATTCAATTGCAATATGTTACAAGGGATTTATAGTTTACGAATCTTCACAGATGACTAGCCCTCATAATGTTGCCCTTCAAGGCACAATTTCAATTTAGGTCCGATCACAAAAAAATAAGCAGGCATCGTGCCCTGATGATGGTCTGCCTTGGTGGGGGGAAAAAAATAAATAAAAAAGACTCACGGTGAGAAATGATCAAGCTCTCGAAGGTCGAAGCCACCGACTGTGCGGTGTGAGGCATCTCTCGGATATCATTCAAATTATCCATTAATTAGCTTTCACACAACTGCGGTAATAACCTACATGCATCGGACATCAGCTAAGGCACATTAAGTGTTTTAAAAGGTGTTTCTGTGGTCATGTGACCTCTATCTCATCTTGCTTTCATTTTCTACGGGGGTATGCATCACTGGGCTAAGCGTATTTACTCTGATAGTGCTGCCACAATGGAATTATGTGAGCTTGTAAATAGAGTTAGCAGTCAGCTGATCTCGGCTTTTCATTACGGGGTAGAGGGGCCGGTGAGAGAACTGCAAACTGTTTTGCTTTATGACCCGTTCTAAAACCCATTGAAATGACGGTCATAAAATAATGCCATCACTACTATGTATAAAACCTTACTGCTCACTGATGCAAGGTGATCATCTGTACGATTTGTAGGTTAACACAGGGGCAGCAATAACACTGTGAAGGTAGATTAAGACATCTGTGTTAAAAGAATGACGGAAAAGTGTGACATATAATGCAAGCAAAGGGAGATGGTATGTGACAGTGCAACGCAAACAGTGAAAGGAGTCAATGTCAGATAGGATTCTGCCATTTGGATCATACAGTATAGTAAGGAATCTATCTAGTCTATGGTTAAGTATTATTCCTCTACACGTATGAGTCTCAAATATGTGGATCATGCTACTTGTGTGCTGTATGCAGACAGAAATGTGGAGCTATATGTTATAATTTATGACAAACATCTGTGGTGATAAGATGTAGTGGAAGGTAATAAAGGGAAAGACATCATTGGCCATTGACATAATCACTTCATTATCATACATAGGCCTACTGTACAACTTTAAATCCATCACTTGTTCTATCTCACTCACTGACTGTATCAGGAGCAAGAGCCTGTAAGACCGTGTGCCAATTTACAACTTCTGTCTACCTAATTGGTAAATTAATATTGGTGTAAAAGCTCACTTAGTCCACTCATCACATGCTTTATTTATTATAATGACTAGAAACTAGAAGCCTCATATAACTCGGTTGTGTCATGAGTTTTTGCAAATCATTTAACCCATTAAGACCAAATACAGATTCTACAAACAGTTTTCTGAAGTACTTAAGGTGCTACTTCAGTGGTTCTTAACACTTTTCCTCCCTAACACGAGTTACACAAGTTAATTGACTGTAGAACAGCTTCCCTCCCAATAACGAGTTACGTTTTCATTGTTTAATTCACATTTTTAATATGTTTTAAGACTTTCCATCGGACAGAGTGGGATAGGTGACGCGTTTTGATGACGTCATCAGAAAAACATCCGGTTCTGGGTAATTGAGGCCCAATGTGCATTCCGGTATAGATTAACCAAGTAGGTAATTGCTTATTTTATGTCACCGAGACAAAGTTACATTTTTATAAATGCATTTTCCCACAGTGGTGAAACTATGGTAACAAATTATGTTTTGGGCTTCAATGGGTGCTACGTACACAGTTAGATATTCCATTTTCCATTAATTAACAAGCAATGCTATAGCTGGTAATACTTACTCAGGTCAACTATACTAGTTGATCAGATTCCCAACCACTTTGGGAACATTGTTCAAAAACATTGCGTTGTGACACTTTGTGTGCTTGCTGATCTGCAAATCTGGGCAGCTTGGAACAGTTCTCAGAGAAAGTGATTTAGCTAAATATATAGCCAAAATATAGCTAAAATGACACAGATGCTTTGCCAGATTGAAATTGGATGAATATTGAGGACTTTCCTTTGTGTCATGGTGGGATCAAAATACAGAGGGAGTAGCCTTGAACAATGGGACCCAGGCAGAACGCATGTGCTCAATGACATCTGTCCTTGTCCCGAGTGTGAACATTTGATGCCGTTACTACAGAACTGCCATCGCTGTCATTCAGCGCATACATGTACTGGTACCATTGTTGAGAAATTAAAGTCTCGTTTTGATATTAGATGATAGATAGATAGATAGATATAGGCCCCCATATAGGCCCCCATATAGCCTATACGGCTATACCTATGAAAACAATTATTCTGTTGATACAGGCGTTCTGACTGTTCAATATCGTGCACAGCCATTACTCTCGACAATTACGCAGCAACAACACCACTCCTCATCCTGTCGTCCCTTCACAATAAAGTGTCTCCCCTTTACCTCCGAATGCCGCACATTTTCCCCAAGTTATTAACAGGAAATAAGCGTAACTTAACAGAAAGAGAGAGGGCCAAGGGTGGCGGGGGGTTGACTCATGCCTGACGCTTGATCGTCAGTCGGAGCTTGGAGGCCCCCTGAGGGTTCAGTCCCGTTTCAATTGAAACTGGTGAAACATAGCTAAGGCCTCCTATGGCTGCAGTTTCCATGTTTTTCCATGAATTTCCAAAGTGTATACATCGTTTAAGTGACAAATGCATGGTTTTCATATCATAATTATGGTCGCTAACGTCAGCTGTAGTGATTAGTCAACACAAGTTTTATTTCTAAGTTCTACTTACAGGAAGTAAGCACTCAGCGTTAGGCACGTCGAGTGCCTGCCTGGCTGTGTGCAGCGGAATGTTGTGTCGGGAGGATTCTCTAAATTCCTGTCTCAGCTGTTGGTACGCAAACGCGCCTGGCATTCCTTTGAACTGTCGCGCATCCAACATTAGATTTTGACTGCCGCACATGTTATGTATGTCGTCAAAAGGCTGGTCCGGAATTACTCCACTTTAAATAAAGGCATCAATAGTGCAATGTAGAAATACTCTGGTACAAGTAAAAGACTGGAAAAAACATTACTCGAGTAAAATAAAGTACAAAGGTATTGGTATCAAAATATTTGCCTCAGAGATGTAGAGGGGTAGAAGTAAAAGTAGGCCTATTGGAAATTGGAAATACCTCAAAATTGTATTTAAGTACAGTAATTAATGTACTGTGTTGCTTTCCACCACTGTTGCATGCATGGAGACTACTAGAATGAATAGTGTTGCTGTGCAGAATAATACAGATGCTATGGAATAGTCTCCCTCTGACAATTAAGGTACAGTACAGTGCCATCTCGTGTTTTTAGTGGGCAGTCAGAGTTCATCCCTCTTATAGGAACTATAGGCTTTGAGGTCCATCTCACACACACTTCTACACACTCTTCCCTTGCATCACAACCTGTCTTGCATGCACACATATCTACTACTGCATGTACTACATGTTACATGTACTACATTCTCTGAGTCTAATTAATGCTTGCACTCACACACACAAGCATTCTCACAAGCATATACTGTACATTTCCGAGTAGTATGTAATTTTATCTATGCAAAAGATGTCTAACTGTACCTTTAATGTTGGAAACAAATTTGAAGACAGTTATACGTTTATTTAGTGGAAATTCAACTAATGTTAAAACAATATCTATGTTATAACATTCTCATAAACTACTCATATTGGTTTGTTTAGGTGTATTAGCCTAGACCTAGTCAATGGTCACTGGGAAACACAAGGACATCACTTTGCGTTATGGGTAACTATTGTCTCTTGAAAATGCAGCTCTCTAAGTTGTTTATAGGTGACGAAGTGGCAGGCCCCCTGTCTAGCTCTGGGCCCTCTAGATTTGCCAGGGTATCAACACCTTCATTAACTTAATTAGCTCTTTCAAAAGAGGCAAATCAATATCAGAGCTGAGAGCCGGTGAAGCAAGGTTTCTTGCAACACTCTATAACCAAGGTCTTAGCAAGAAGGCCGACTTGTCTGGGAAATTCAAGGAAATTAATATGGCATTGATGAATTCCATCTGAGTTTCAGTGTTGCATGCAGTAATTAACCGCAACATCCTGAGGCCAAAAAGTGCCATTACTGAAGTAGAGGGGAGCCTTAATGGACACAAAATATGTGATCTGACACTGCCCTTGTTTTTCTGCCAGCTCCAGAACTGTCAGTCACTAATAAACCTCTTGTCGAGGGCTCCCTGCCTGTTGTAATTTAAGATCCTATTTGAAACACATTTATTTTTAGCTCAAATGGTTGATAAATAAGAAGAGCACACTAGAAAAGAGCACATATTTCCGCCAGGCTGGGTGGCCTACTCAGGGACATGTAAGTCTTGGGTTAAAGCCGCCAAGACCCGAAGTCTTGACTCAACAAAGGCAGATAGCTTTAGAATTTCCTACCCACCCATCAAAGGCCACATACTGTGGGATGTGTGAAAGACCTTTCTGAACTATGGTCAGAGAGATGATAGAAGCCTTTCTTTTTTTCCTGTTCTTTTTAACTAAACTAGAATTTCCGCAACACGTGATGTACCTAGCCCATATTTCCAAATCTGGAGGGTCAAACTGCAAACCCAATCTCTCATAGGTATGATTATCTGCTTTAATATGAAGTTTAAAAAGGGGGACGGGAGTATTATCTCCACAGAGAGAGAGAGAGAGAGAGAGAGAGAGAGAGAGAGAGAGACCTGAATGCATACAAATACAGTAGCCTTCCATCCTTAGTTCTGCAATGTACAGTGGAATCCTCTGAAGTGTACGGAGGTGGCATAGTTGCAGTGACCCAGCCTGTCAGTCAGCCATCAGATAAAAGGCCAGATATATTTCCTTCCCTGGCTGTCCTATCTTCTGACCTTCACCGTATAGCGCAGGCCCTCCAGCCAGACCTTTTTTCAATCACTGGTCTCACATGCATTGGCCTCGGTATCAACAGATCCTGGACACTCCTATAGACCCACGTGCTTAATGCAGGGATCAGTTCAAAGGGAAGCAGGGAGGAAGGGAGAGACTCAAGCAGAGTGCCAGAAGGGGTCAAGGGGGGGACCTCAGTTGTATTTTCTGCACACCCCCAGTTTAATGCTCCACTGTGCAACTTTCCTCTTCTACGCCAGATTTGAACCTGTTTTATTTATTTTTCTTACCATTGTTGAGCTAAAAGCTTGCCTGCTTGCTCAGGAGATAAATTGAATCTCGACCCTCAGGTCAAAATTCATGTCGGATCAGGTCTAGGACTAAATACAACCACCACCAGTGCATTAAAGATATATTGTATTCTACCATGCAGTGTCATAGAGACAACAGTGATGAAACACCTTCTTTGAAGTTTTTCCCCATAAAATATTTGAAGCTTGTTATGTGATGCAGTCTCTTCGCCCCACTGCACAAACAGTGCATTGGCGTGTGGTTCTGAAACACAATATTCAGAACTTTGGACAGCACTGTTTGTTGTGTTCGTTTTGAACCTCGATAGTTGGTAAATAGTAAAGATAGTTAGTTCTTCCTTTGCAATCCAGTGGCTTGTTTGCTTAGCTACAACACTGGAGTAGTTCAGGAATATAGGGATGAATATCAGAATGTGTAAGAAAAAAATAATACTATAGAGACCTCAGCCGAGGCGAGTAGCCCCAGCTACAGCAATTACACCACCAAGCACAAACTTAATCTGAAGATGTCACTCCGGCAGAAAACAGGGTCAGCAAGAATATGGGCATAGAGCTTTGCAGCAAGTTTCCGGAAGTAAAAATCCCATCTTTTTCCTCCATAGAGGATGCAAGCAAATATGAAAAAAGAAACATCTCTCACCCAAACAACATGCACGCACGATGCGCGCACGCACGCAGGGTGCAAGCGAAGAGTGCAAGCGAATTCACACATTGGCGTCGTGTCTTGATAGAGTAATTAGCTAATTATAAATGGTGCTGACAGTTTTCGTCAAACACTTTCTTTGTTAATGCTCTCTAATGATGATTTATGTTTTTATAGCCTATTAAAATACATGAAGTGTTTAAAAGATGCATGACTCACCAACTCTTAGATTATCAGATTAATAGTTTCTTCATGGTAATTAGGTATAAGCAGGATCAGGTTGGAGGAACAAAATGTACCCTTCCTGAAGACAAATCTGACAGTAAATGAGAAAATGACATGTACACCTCAAAGTGATTTATCTGGTTGGATAAAGAGTGAATAAAGACTATTTGGGCTAGCTGTCACCAATGCATATATGAAACCACAATAATTTACCTTTATCAACATTTTTATCTCACTTTATATAGCATTGTTTCTGTAACTTCTTCAAGAACCAAGAACCTCCATGCAAGATGTGTGCTGTTAAAATGTTTTCTATATTGATTTTATTTATTTTTTTCTCCACAAAGCTTCACAACGCTAGCTCATAATGGTTAAACCAATTTTGATGCCATATTAACAAAATCTGCTGGGGAACCCCCTGGGGCCACCTCAAGGACCCCTGGGGTGTCCCTGGACCCCACTTTGAGAACCACTATGTTTTATAGTACATGCATGCATTATGTGCTGGGAAAGTTATTTCACCAGAGCTTCCATTCCTGCTGCCTCGAGTATAAAATAATTCAAGTTCTACACATCAAGCAGGCCCAAAATAGCAAACGGACA
>OOFJ01120419.1:0-17608 GCA_900323375.1 Benthosema glaciale | reverse complement strand
TGCGTGCGCATGCGTGTGTGCGTGCGTGCGCATGCTCTGTGTGTGTATATGTATGGTTACTATGGTATCTATAATTTCTGTACAGTATGATGATGATGTAATTGACCCACATGATGTCACAGGGAGTCAGGGACCCCAAAAAGTGTATATGGAGTAAATAAATCAACAACGTCAGGCAATTACTATAGTCTGCAACCCCACAAATGAAGGGATGACTCAATAATAACACAACAATAACCAAATCCTGGTGTGTGCCATGAGGCATAGGCCCTACTGGGAAGCCTCTCTGTCCAATGCACACCCCAGGTGCTACAATATATAGTCTAACATTGCAATGTCGTAGAGACTTAGACCAATATATAGGCCTACGCCACTCATTCCAATACGACTTCTCAATGGATGCTCATTGTTCATCCAGGTTATTGGGCTCCAATTCTTGCTAAGCGTGTGACTCCGCTGGTTGGACCAGTTAAGGCACTTGGATAGACATGAGTCACAACACATGGATGCATTCTTGCTTGTTTTCAGTTGAATATATGCTGCTAATAATAACTGCGATAGCTACAGTGTTTGATCGCAGACAATCCGTTAGCTCATATAGAACAAGTAGGCTTGGCTACCCATTGGACACCATATTTGCACCTTAAGGCTTTCCCTCAGGCCTGATTTCTAAATAAACCTATCCATTAATTAGGTTATATAAGTATGATTCCAAAAACCAAACAATAGGCCTACTATGCCCTACTTAAAACAAGCATGTTTTTGACACAATTACATTTTAGAGAATATGCTAGGATTGTATCATATGATGCTACATACACTAAACGAGCATGCACAAAACAGCTGAGGTATAGTGATGTATAGGTGTATAGAATCTATTATGCCCTAAAAAACAAACATGTAAATAAAAAAGAGCCTATTGGGTTACAAAATCTGAGCTGCACATAAGGTAAATGAGGAGGGGTGCAAAATCTTTGTGTGATGGTAAGTGTTTCTTGTTTTTCTTTTTTGTTTTCTTGTTGAACTTGAACCCCAACATCCATTCTGGGGGGAACATTTTGGTGAAAATGGCTGATCTACAAGCTCACAACCATCAGGTTTGGTGCTAGCTATCACTGTCAAACAAGTAGGCCTATATGAAACTATGAAAAAGTTGAATAAATATGCAACACAATTTTAAACAAAATATAGGCTAGTGGGGATCCCTGTTTAATTCTCTCTCAGCTATAGGTCCTTCCTTCAGCCTGGCCTTGGAAATGTTGAAGACCCTGGCAGCTATATGTGCCATGTATATATAGGCTATTTCTGCCTGGAACACATGAGATTCAGTGAGCAAACTGGGTGAATCTGATTCACACACAGTTTGCTCCAGCCAGCCTCCACACAGGCTACCCTGGATTAAACAGTAATCCGTTGCGGCGTTGCCTAATGTGCATGCGCGAATTGAGGAGCGTGCAACGGCCGGGCGACAGTGCACTGTGCAACGAAGCGATGAGTTATCTAACCAAAGTGAAACACTGCTGCTCAAGTCCGTACGTTTCAGAAACGCTTGGCTGTGTGGCTGGTGGTGAATACTGAGGTAAGGCAATAGGCAATGTTAAACATTTTTATGTCAGAATGCCTTTATCACCTGCAAGGCTGTCAAATAAACGGATTGTTCCCGTTTTAGATAAACCTACGGGATTAGGACATTTGACAGCCCTGTTCGGTTTTGTATTGAGGTGGCGATGCGATGCATATTGCCATTGGTATTGTAATTAACAAAACATGCCGTGCCCAATGTATTTTTACAGTAACCTTATACTAAACTTTAACACTACATAAGATAAATTATAGAATTAGATAGGCCCGGTGTTTGGTGAGCCAGCCTGTTACAATGTACCCTTGTTGCCCTGTGTGAATAATTGTTCCGTGGTGAGGTGACCCAGTTGGCAAATGAGCAGTTTGTTCATATTCAAGTCACAATGCAACTCAGGAGAACACACTAAACAAAGTTTCAACGAAGTAGCCGCTACACGTGTCTATGTACGTTGATTTGGCCTAGCAATATAAAAGGAGATAGCTTTAAATTCATTTTAGACACAAAACGCCTATTTAAACAGGTTACATGCACCCCTCCTCCCACCCCTTGTTTGCGATGTGCATATATTTATGCTGTACTATAGTGAAGTTTATATTATTGTATCTACAATTTAAAACGTTTATTTACTTTTTTATAACGATTTAAATTTAAATTAAATCCATGTGATGTGCACCGTCCGTTTGCGTTTGCGCTCAGATAATTTAAAGGAGATTATCCAGTAGCCTATTACTGGCAGTGAGTCTGGCAGTGGAGGAAGTAGATTTATTGGAATACCACAACAAGTAGAAATACTTTAAATTTTGACACGAGGAAAGGTTGGCTAAAACATGATTAGGATACAAATAGTAAAGCAAAAGTAGCCTAAAGGTAGGCTAAAAGGCTAGGCCTACTCACTGCACAGAATTGTCAAATTATTTCAGAACAATATTACCTACTGATAATGTGTAGCCACTAGAAAGTAGCAACTGTCAAAGGAGGAGCTTATTTTAACTACCAATCAATATGTAAAAAAGTAGCCTATAACGTTTGACTCAAAAAAATGTAGTGTAGAAGAGGTACTTATTTAGAATGCTTGAATTATTTTTGCCAGAGTATGCTGCTATTGTACAACCACAAAAAGCTATAGCAATATGAATATGAGTTCCCCCATGTTTGTATACCGGATTAAAATAGTAATTTTGCCCTACATTTCAATATAATCTCATAATCTCCCCCCACCCCCTTTTTTGTGTATGGATTGAAATTAAATCAAACCTTGGTGTTCCTATTTGGGGAAGCTAACAATCTTTTAACACATTTGTTATTATTATTTTATGTACAGAAAATAGCATCTGACTGAGCTTGTAGAAGATTGTGAAGATGAAATTTAGTAGGCTACAGCGGCAGGGGGTTCTCAATGTTTTTTAATACCAGGACCTCATTTTATGGGTTAAAAAAGAAAGCATTGAAAATACATTTGCAAAATACATTTTTGCAAAGCTGTGATTCCTGCGTGTTTCTGTACACACATTTATACATGGAAGCATTAACATAGCCTATATCAATTAACCATTGCCAGAACCTTAATTAAAACAGGAAGAAACTGCCTTCAAGTATGCCTGTCAAAAGAATAATAATAATCATAATCCGTGCTATGCATATAAAAACAGACTTATTGAGCAGGATACATTAATATTGTACAGCAAGTGTTGTTAATTTGTACTAACTTTCACTTTGTATATTCTGGAAACATTTGCAGGCCCAAGGACTCCCTGGCCACCTGTTAATCCACAACAAATCCACCTCCAAAATGGAATGAATCAAGAAATAAAGCTGGATCATCATCTGAGGGTTTTCAGGTCCTCATTATCGTTGTTGAGATGTCCCCTCTAAATCCATGATAATTATGTACGCGTGGAGACTTTCCACTGTAGTAAAGCCATGATAACTCTAGACAGGTCGAGAGGTTCAGTATGAACTCATAAGTCTGGACATGTTCCCTATAAACCCATGATAACTCTGGATGGCGAGTGTTCATATGACATGTCAGTCTCTGTGCCAGGGACAAGATGTCTAAAGGAGAACTGATTGAGCTGAAGGACCTCAGCCAAAGCGATCATATTGAACTAGCTTCCCCTTCAATCTGGGCAGCCCCTCCGCCATTAACCCTAAGGCAACCCGGCCAGTCTCTGGTTGCCCATATGGTTGGAGATACTGTCAGCTTCGAGGGACCATTGCGTTTCCCAGGGGAAGCAGCCGAGGGACAACATGACTTCCAGCCTTGTGGTTACACCCATCTCACCTGGTGTGACCTGTGTGGAGAGTTCATCTGGGGTCTTTACAAACAGAGCTTACGCTGTGCCAGTGAGTAAAAAATTGTTAATTACAGTTATAGGCACAAACTGTTTATTGTCTTGTCTTAAGTTATTATGATTCTGCAAAGGAGCTTAAAGATACAGTAGACTATAGCTATGGTTAACTATGGTTAACTTTAATACCAAATGTGTTTCTTCCAACCAATTAGCCTCATAGATTTCATACGTCCCCAAATTATGATTCAAAACAATTATTAATGTATTTATGATATTTTCCAAGTAAGTTCCATGATTGTTAAAAAAGAAAACACCGAATGGATGTTATTTTTCCAAACAGGCAAAACGTGATCTCAGAGCTTGACACTATCAGCAGGAAGCTCTGGAAAGCTTCATGAATATATTTGTGTTGTTCCTAAGATATCTTTAAGGGCGTAGTGCTTTATCAGTCGGCATAGATTAGAGTGGAGAGTGACAGGACCTGATATGAGCAAAAGCCACCAAGATGGCCCAAACCGCTTGCTAAAGCAAATAGAACGACTAGTAGTTTATAATCAACTTCAAAGTCAATCAATTAAAAGCTGCAGCATAACCAATGCCAAACTTTCTTCGGCTAGGGTATGTCAATAAGAACAAAATAACTTAGGCAGTGCATTCCAGAACTTTGTTCAGTAGTTCTTACACCTTCAAGATTTTCTAACTAGCTGAACAAAGTTCAGACTGAACATTGTGTGTGATTGGTCAGACACTTAGGGCTCCATTTTCGTTACCGCTAAACCCCTTAGCCCTAAACTTCTTTGCCCTTTTTTTGAAAAACATTTGTGAATAGTTCAACTAGTCAATCTCTACATTGATACATTGTGAGCTTGTAGACTGGACATTTTAACCATTCAAAAATCTTCTTCAAAATAGTAAAAAAAGGCAAAGAAGTTTAGGGATAAGGGGTTTAGAGCGTGACGAAAATGGAGCCCTTAATGTACTCTTGATTTATGGTGTTTCATTTCTGCAATCTGTCAGCAACATACCATGGTCTGTTAAGGGCTGTTATGGGCTGTTGTTGAAGTTGTGGTTTCTTAATGTTTTTAATGTTTACTGTAAAGCACTTTGGTACAACGTTGTGCTATATAAATAAAGGTGGTATGGTATGGTATGGTATGGTATGGTATGGTATGGTATGGTATGGTATGGTATGGTATGGTATGGTATGGTATCTTAAAGGAGAAATCCAGTCCAAAACACATCACTGTCTCCCACAGTAAAATGCAGTATCCCTCGCTGTGCGACTACAAATGTATTGTATGTTGCTTCGCTTATTGTACTTATTGTGGTTTTTTTATTCGCCTCTGTACTTGCCATCTGTATTGTCTCTTTAGCCTTGGCACCCACGATCAGTCATCAGAAGATAAATAGTCTACTGTAGCACTTACGTAGTCTGTGTCACTAATGATAAATTCTCTCTCTCTCACTCTCTCTCTCCTCCTCTCTCCCCCTTCTCAGATTGCAGTTACACTTGTCATTACCGCTGTCGCCCGTTCATCCAGTTACACTGCAGCACTGAAATCAGAACGTCAGCAGGACAAGAAACCGATTTCTCTGTAGACACCCTAGAAACAGATACAAATGTGGTAAGAAACACTTTGAGCAAATGTAGTTATAATTCTTGGCAATTATATGAAATTACATTCTGTGGATTTTTTGTCAGACTGCCACATGCATAAAGTGAGCCATACACAGCTCAGCTGACATTGCTACGCCACTCACAGCTCAGTGATGTTAGCACTCAGCTGCGCTCACCTGTGATGCCAATCACAGCTCAGAGCTCAGCAACGTTAGCACACAAAGCTTATTGTTCAAAATATATGCATATCATATGCATGCATGGATGCATGGAAGCAATTCTGCCAGTAAGACTGAAGAATATTTCATTTCAATGTCTTTTCCATTGCATGGAAAAGAAAAAACCTGTAGGAGTGCAGTACATGTTGAGTGCATGATTGGCAGGCAACATCACTCAACAGCAGGCTACTTGTACATGTATAGGAGTGCCTGAAAATAATTACTGTAATTATGAACTTTTTTTTTGTTATACGGTTCATTGCTGGCACTCCTATAATTATTAATTATCCAATTATCCAAAGTGATTCCTTACACAAGAATCTATGATCGTATAACTAATGCCATATTGAAATGTATCATTACCAAGTTTATATACAAAATACTGTAAATGTATGTGTAAACAAACACTGTAGTATAAATTGTGTTCCTCATCAACGCTGTAATCAATGACAAGCATCTTGTAGCCTATTTTCTACATTATATCTATCTGTTCTCCATTTCAGGATGAACAATTCGGTTGGGATAAGCGAGAGTTGACTGTTGGCAAAATTCAGCAAAAGGTCAAAGAATATAATGTTCAGATTAACAGCAACCACTACATGGTGATTGTAAGTGAATATGTAATTTATGTATTTGTCTGTACATTTGGGTTTGCACAAATGATGCGTAGCTGCGTAGTGAGCGGAGTAAGTTCAGTCAGATATACTCGAGATTTCTTTGCTGTGCTCTAGGCTAGGGCACATGCATACACTCAAGGGGTTAATATGCTGCATTACTATGTGGGCGTATTCAGTAGTGCAGACGCCAATGTCATTTGCTGATGTGGCAGTCAGCTGACCAATTGGGCGGGTATTTAAGCTCTCTAGTTTGCATGCTTCTTCCTGCCTTCCTTCTGCTATGGTTCCAGGTTGTTGTGATGTTTGCGCCCACCACCACCCCAGCACCACCGGTGGGCTCTGTTATCTCTGTTCCCCATGGGGGGTTGTTATTGTATATAATATCTCCCTGCTCTTAATGTTTAATGATGGTGTTTAATTGTGCCGAGCAGGGAGAACAATGTAGCAGAGCCGAACGCCAATGTAAAATATTATATGCACACCTGTATTCTGGTTCTATAATAAATATTGGTTAAATCTTTTCGTGAGTTATGTGACTGAATAATAATAATATTTTTATTATTGATATTTGTTACTTGTGTATATCATTGTGTTTAACTCACAGTGTTGTGTGATTTATATATCCACTCACCTTGCAGAATAAGGATGGGTCATACACTGGATTTGTAAAGGTCCATTTCCAGCTGACTCGACCTATCTCTCTCCCACCTCCTCGGAAGATGTCGTCGACACAGGAAGGAGGTCAACAGGAGGGTAGACTAGAACGGCGGACATCATTTTACCTCCCTAAAGACACTGCCAAACACCTGCATATAAGCTCCCGCACACGGGCACGGGAAGTCATAGAAGCACTGCTCAACAAGTTTACCGTGGTGGACAACCCTGCAAAGTTCTCCCTGTTTGAACGCATTGAGCGGCTAAATCAAGGTAATGCCATTTAGATCCCATTCAGTATTTAAGCCGTGACGTAAGCACTCCCTGTCTCCCTCCAGAGATACTTCCAGGTCCGTCGGAGCGGCGTTTGAACCGATCTGAGACTAGAACAACCACTAAAGTCTCATTTTACCGCTTTCCTTTGCAACAACAAAGCTACTGCTCTCCCATATCTGTCTGCCCCACACTGAATACTATCGCCATTTTATTTCATTGTTTCAACTAAATCCTCCATTAGAGATCGTATTAATTTGGTGGATTTATTATCTCCACATCATATATTTTTTTCGTCATGGGCACTTAATAATTGGAACATTAATAATTCCACTTGAGGTGGAAGCATTAAGTCCCATGTTAACCCTCAATGGCTTCTTTTCTTAAAAATAACGTTATTGTAAAAAGATTCACGTGTTTATATATATATTGCTATTTACAATGAGAAGCTGACGGGAGCTGGTGCCACTTGGACCCGGACATAACGTAGGACTACAAAATGATGTCGGACTAAAATACCGAATAGCCACTGAGAATGTGTGGGTGAACTTCATAAATTCCATTAACTTCAAGTATACAGTATGAAGACTAGAGTATTATATTAGTTAGATTGTATACTGTATACTAATTTATTTTCTTTATTTTCCCAAGTGAACCTGCGTAAACTCTCTGATGATGAATGTCCCCTCCACCTGCGTCTTTGTGCTGGTCCCAGTGAAAAGGTCCTTAGTCTGGTTCTGAAAGAGAATGAAACGGGGGAAGTAAATGTGAGTTTTCATCTTCATCTTCAAGATGTTAAGAGCTCAGAGCTAATTACAAATGAATGTGTGCATAATTTGAAAGCGTTTTCTTCCCTACAGTGGGACGCATTTAGCCTTCCAGAGTTGCACAACTTTCTGCGAATTCTTCAGCGAGAAGAAGAAACGCATGTCCGGCAGATAGTGAAGCGCTATGCAGTTGCCAGGGACAAGATGAAACAAGCCATGGCAAGCATCACAAGTCCTGGGTGATTTATTCACTCAATTAAACATTATATACATTCAATAACACATCATAAATCAATAGAATGTTTTACAGACATTAAATTATATAATGAAGCAGGGATATACTTATAATAGGTTTAGTACCTTTTGTAAAGTAGTAAATGGTGCAATTACAGAGATTGTGCATTATTCACACACTGATGATGGCGGAGGAAACCTGCTCATTGAGAGCAATTAGGCGCTCAGCGTCTTGCTCAATACACTTCGACACTAACTTAGGGGGAGCCCTTAAGCCACTGCCACTGCTGTACATTAATAAACTTAAATGTGTGAATAATATTAATTTCTTAGTCTTATGTGAATGCAGCTCTG
The DNA here is from genome assembly GCA_900323375.1 of Benthosema glaciale. Lineage (NCBI taxonomy): Eukaryota > Metazoa > Chordata > Actinopteri > Myctophiformes > Myctophidae > Benthosema > Benthosema glaciale. The sequence goes on along the minus strand of OOFJ01120419.1, from coordinate 9,000 downwards.
TCAAAGCAAGGTCATGCTGCTGCACTGGAATGTTTATAGAATTCTGAGGAGGACATACATATCTGCTACCGCCGGTACTTGATGTCAAATTATACACTGTAAAGTTTCAGCACGTAAAATGGAACTGTGAAATGAGTTGAGAAAGTAGGAACATGAAATAATGTGTATTCTAATTTTCTAATAAACTGATGAAAATACTGTATACTTATTATTATTTTATTTTTTTGTGAATGTTCTTTTTTTTTGTTACAACCTTAAAGCTGCACTGTGTAACTTTTCTGCTCTACCCATTTCAACCCTGGTTTTACCACTAAGCCTATATTGCTCCTTGCACTGTGGAGAAATTGAATTTGGACGTTTAGATCAAAATTGATGTCAAACCAGATACAGGATCAAATGTTGTGGTTGTGTCCAACCTAGACTGAACTTTAAGCATATGGTTTGATAGGCTATGACGTAGATCAGGGTAAGACAAACTATTTGTTTCAGCAAATATTTATCCTACAGATAGGCTAGTGGCAAAATACAGCGTTATAGTTTAGAAGATGTAGTAGAACAACAGCCCATAGAAAGCAACCACCTGTTTCTATGCACTGGTGGCAATATGTTTTATTGTTTCATTAGGCTGTATCGTCTGTGTTTGTTCCGGTCTCCAATTTCGTATTAATCACCTGCACATGCATCAAAAAGAAAATACTGATGGTAGACAATAGTGATTCTTCCTATCAATCTCGTATTAATTATTGGTTAGTTACTTGATTAGAAGACAATCAGACAATGGTTTTGTCAATAATATATATATTTTAAAAAGGTCTGTCTCCCTTCAAGAGCCTATAGCCTAATAATAATGGGCCTTGTAAATCTCCAAGGGCCAAGATGTGATTTAACTGGAATATGGTAGATCAATTAAGCTTGCGATTTGTTGAAAAATCTAAGAACGAAAGTAGGCTATATCAGTTTATCAAATTTTGGGAGAATTTGAATTCTAGCTTTAGCATATGAGCAAGCTGGATGGATTTGCAAATAAGGTAAATGGTAAATGGTGCATTTATATAGCGCCTTTATCCAAGGCGCTTTACATAGATTTTGCATTACATTCACCCATTCACACACTGATGGCAGTGGAAACCATGCAAGGTACCAACTAGCACATCAGGGGCAATTAGGGGTTAAGTGTCTTGCTCAAGGACACATCGACACTGGCTCTGGGGGAGCCTGGGTTCAAGCCGGCGACCTTGCGGTTGCCATCCAGTCACTCTACCCCTGAGCTACCGCCGCCCCGGTAAAGGTAAATCTATAAAGGGCATTTCAACGAATTCAACGAAAGTACAGGTCAATACAAAATCTGCTATTACATTATGCAAAAATCCATAATTACGTTATGCACTTATAGTGTAGTTTCATTACATTATGAGTTGCTACATGGTGGTAAATACCTTATTAGGAACACATTTTAACCTCAGAAAATCAAATCTGTTCAGTACTGTAACCATCACAACACATTCTCAGCATCACTTGGCAGGTGGCAAGTTCATGGAGTCTGCATTGCATTGATCTCAGGGAATGAAGGCAACAACACACAACATCACAGCAATAACACCTGCAAGGGCAGTCATTACTGGGCTTACAGTTTGTGAACTTTTGTGATGCCAACGGTACAAGGCCAAAGCCATAGCCATAACATACTGTAAGAGCTTCATACCCATAATGGTGTGCAGTATGAATATCCAAATAGACTGCTTTGCTGACAAACAGACCATTTTAGAACTTGTAATGTAACAATTACAAGTACAAGAGATATAATCCCTCCATCTGGTCCTTGGTCTTCCCTGGGGTCTCTTCCCAGTGGACCGAGTGCATCGAGGACCTCCCTATGGAGACGCTCGAGAGGCATCCTAACCAGATGCCCGGACCACCTAAGCTGGCTCCTTTCCAAGGGAAGAAGCAGCGACTCTACTCCAAGTCTCTCTCGCATGACTGAATTTCTCACCCTATCTCTAATGTCTCATTCCCTACTTAGACTGCACAATCCATCAGTTTCATGGCCTCCGATTTGGAGGTGCTGATCTTCATCCCAGCCGCCGTACACTCGACTGCAATCCAATCCAGTGAGAGCTGAAGGTCTTGGACCGATGGTGCCATCAGGACCACATCATCTGCAAAACGCAGTGAAGCAACCTTAGCTCACCGAGCCATGCACCCTCTCTGCCACAACTTCGCCTCAAGATCCTGTCCACCATTGTATTATATATGGAATGATTCAATCAAATATATTAATGAGAGCCATTTTTCATTGCTATTAGAGGTGTTAAAATAAAGTTAAAATAAAAGTATATATGAGAATAACATGAAGGATGGAGAGAAGATGATCAGTTCGATCTGAAGGCATTGAGAACATTTCTTTCCATCAGAGGAGGAAAGAAGAAAGCTGTTAGAATGACATGTTCCCAACTTCCGATAAATTCAGTCTAAGATCTGTTAATCCTTATTGGTTCGATCTGGATGCACTGAGAACATTTCATTCCATCAGAGGAGGCAAGATGAAAGCAAGGCCAACGATAATTTCAGACATAAGATATATAAGCTTGTTAACTGGTAAATATAAGAATGTTTACTTTCGTTACATTATTACACATGCTTTATTTTCTATACTACAGTACGTGGTTAAGGTATATGTAACAATGTCCATGAACTGTATTGTTTTCAGCAGCATATTTGATTGTGTTTCTTAATGTGTGAGTGATCTTATACATGTAGGATAAAATCAGAAAAAGACTTATTTACATAAGGGTCCTCCATTTTCAATTCATCAGAACAATTAAAAACATATAGGCCTATATATATACTATATATTATCTATGGGGGAAGAAAAGAATTCATCATATACAGGTACACATCATCAAGGTTCAGAAACATACACTTTCATTCTAGATACTTCGATCCTTCACACTCCGTGCCAGTTGGTGGCGGTATTGCATTATGACGTTGATGGTCAGTCAGATTCGTCAGAGGGGTTGTCAGTCAGTTAGCAAAAGGATGGAAGGTTAGCTCACTGTATCTTTGCTCGTGTACATCGACTTAATATCATATCATAAATACGACATAATCACATATTTTATTTGGACGACAGACAACGGATCAAATCATCCTCTGGTATGTCTTCAACTAGACTGGTTGTTAACCTGAGGCGTTTGATAGCCCACGTTTGTTTAGCATTCTAGATGCAACCATAGCAGCTAATCCATGCTATTTGCTAACATCAGCAGCCACAACAGCTGTTTTGGAATATCATCATTCATGATGATATGCAGTTATAGCTAACGCACTTCTTACGTTGATTTATAAATAGTGAATTTTGTGATTGAAAAATTAACGAAAGCTAATGTTAATATGGCGAATTTGGCGACAGAGCAACTTGTAATAAACTGTACTGTGATAATTAGCACGAGATTATGTTATGTAGCATAGTGTTTTTGTAATGTTGCACTCCGTCATAGTAGGGCATTCCACCCAAAATAGAGGTGGGTTCTGACATTGACTTTTAAGATACATGGCTCTTAATGACAATGTGTTTGGGAAAATTGTCTTTTAGGCCTTTTACCAACTGCAAACTCGTTAGAATTTAATATAATGTTTTAGCGTGGAGGAAGGAAGAATTCGTTGTTAAAGTTTCTGACAATTTTGTATTTGTATGCTGTTGTGTTGGTTAGCCCTGGTCCAGACAAAAACACAAAACCAAAATAAAACCTGGTCCATAGCCCTAATGCTTAGTTCTAGCAGAAGCTTTAGGGTTATGGACCAGAACTAGCTGTTGGTCATTTTTAAGCCATTCTGTGCAATGTACAGTCAGTGCATACAATTCCCTAAATGTATTCAAGCCAAGTTCTTTGTCTTTTCTACTTTTCAAGTCAGCCACACAGATAGCATGGATACAATTGTATTTTACATTAGTTGGACTGTTATTTTAATGTAATTTTGCATTTTCTTTATAGAACTGCAATTATGCATTTCCCCCCCACAATTGATTTTCTTTCTTGGTTTTACTGTTGTACAGTGCTGAATCTCTCGTACAGCAAACCTGCAACACTACTGGGAGTGCTGTGACCAAGAAAATAATGTCCCGTAGTTGAAGATGGGAGGTAGTGGCTCCAAATCCAAAGGATATTGGCCTTTCAGCGGCTCGGGTAGTGTTGACGACCCAACCAAAGATGGAAATGGTGGAAATGAGCAGGCATCACTGGCGAAACGAAGCTTCCGAAATGCAACTCCTTTCGTGTTTACTAGACGAAGGTAAATATAGGCTACATCATATCTAGAAAAGATACCCAGGGATCAGATTACAACAGTTGTGCAAGTAATCACTTTCTCATATATTACTAACGTGGCTATTTACAATCTCCCCGTCTGAAAACTAAGCCATCTCAAAGTATTATTGCTTTTCTAACTTCTACTAGATGTACGCTACGTTTTGAGCTTGATGCTGTTTGTTTGGAATATTGAATAGTGTTTCCTTGTTGTGATCATCTTTGTTTAGTGCTCTTCACCTTTCACATTTAACCTTTTTCAGTCTTATCTACATGTAGGCTAGGCTATCAGTCCTTCTCACTATTTGGGGAGAGTGCCATTTCTGTCTACTCACAGGTTACAGGTCTGTTGTTGAGTCAGAAGCTGGGCAACTGGCCTAGCATTGACCAAGTCACTAAGGCAGTGGTTTTCAACCAGTTTCATTTCAAGGCCCACTATTCATTCGGTTTTTCAGCCACGGACCACCATTTGATGATATTTAGCCCCTCAGAACCAAAACTAAAGAATATTTAGTTGTCGTTGGATCAGATTTTGTCTACAATTCCATGCTTTATGGCAAACATTTATCAAAATAACAATTATTCTACATTCTCTAATTGTGTAGACTTCTTGGAAAATGAAGTAATGCAGATGTTGAACAGTAATGTAAAGATCTATAAGGGTCTATTTGGTTACGAACTCCCCATCATTTAGCTGCATCATGGGGACCACCTGGAACCTCCTCAAGGACCACTGGTGGTCCACTGGTTGAAATTTGAAAACCACTGCACTAAGGCCATTCAGCTCCTGTTTTGCCTCAGAGACATGGAACAAGTATACAGAAATGATAGTGCCCAATAGAGAGTATTGTGGGGCACAAAATTTAAGATTGGGAGGGGGGGGGCAAAGCCTTACACTATAACACAATGTGTCTTGATGTTACACAAACGCATATTTCAGCAACTTTACAAATGACTGAATTCTCAAGTAATGGCTATGTTAAAAGTTAAGTTACTTGACATTACTGTTATGCCCTCAATGCTATATTATGCTAATAATGTCGCTTGTCTGCAACAGTTCCTTGTACTTTGATGAGGATGGTGACTTGGCCCACGAATTCTATGAAGAGACAATTGTGACAAAGAATGGACGTAAAAGAGCTAAGCTGAAGAGGATTCAGAAAAACTTGATACCTCAGGTGAAAAAATATATAATTTTCTGCTTGTTTAGTCAAGGATAAATAACCAGAGTTCACTTAAAATGCTGTAGTATTTGTCCTGCTTTTCTATTGCTCTACTTCAGAATAGCTTGCCACAGGGGATTTTGTTATAGTTATTTTGCTTAGACTGGTAGATTGAAATACAGTCGAGCATATATATTTTTTTACCCATTATATTGCAGATATGTGTATGGTTAGTCCATAAAATGCGATATATCCTGATAAAAGGATGATGGAAAAGGCCCAACAGGTAGCTTTTTCTGGGACAAGCCAGGGAAAATGATTAAGTCGACTTAATTTATGTTTTAAATCTGACACTTTTATTGATAATTTGTCACTTTAAATAACTGTTCCCTCTCTGCCTTCTCTTACAGGGAATTATAAAGCTGGATCACCCATGCATTCATGTAGATTTTCCAGTTGTTCTCTGTGAAGTTTGATCAAGTCTGAGGATTATTCTCAGATTAGCCACTGTGTCAACTCCGTCCCACAATTTCCAGTTATGATTTCCAGACTCCAGTTATGCCTAGAGCTGGAAACCTCAACAACCCTTGTACAAACCAACATGGCCTCCTCTTGAAGATATGTGATGCCCTTGCGTGGGACATGCAGATAATGTGCGTTTATCCTCTGCATGTGAACTGTGGCTTATGTACAACTAGACACAAAAGAGCCCACTGAGGACTGAAAATGTTTGAAAGGCATCAAAGACTATAAACATAAACATGATCTGATTTGGCAGCACATAAGTGTGCAAACTGTTCAGGGTCTGTTTTTGTATGTTTGAAATTGTGCTTATGAACATGAAATTCAAGAAAGAAGGAAGTCTTGACTTAATGTAGCAGCCTGGTTGCTGGTGTGATTTCCTGAACACTTGAAGTTAAAGATCTGCTCAGTCATTCATTATTGTCAGACAGTCATTCATCAACATTCATGAGACACTTTATCGGTGCAATGTTTTCTTTTTGGGGGGCGGGGTGAAAAACCAACATTTAATTGTTGTTTTGATCCATGGCTCCCACAAAAAAGCAATTGAATATTTGCAAGAGTTTGTCACTGACTGAAGTTATGTGTGACATAACTACACAAAAATGTCAGCCTTAGGTGTATGTTGGCTCAGCTGGTTGGTGCATGTCGCATGTCTCTCCTTTTTCCTCTGCCCTTGATTTCCTGACTCTACACTGACCTGATTTGAATAAAGCTTAAAATGTCTAGAAACAGAAAAGGGTAGCCTACAATACAGTAGTATTGGGATGACAGATACATTCAAATTTAAATTTGCCATACAGCATAATGTTGGCACTGTTATTGTTTGGGATATGTTTATTATATACAAATTGCTAGACCAGTCACATGTTAGCTATAGCATTTTCTAATTATTGCCAATGATGTGAGTGTTCCGACCTAAAGCATACATTATTATGGCTGAGACAGTGAATTTTCATCTGTATTTATTTAAAGTTATTTTGTGCTTCAAGACTGATGATTGGGCGTCTTGAGCAATCATGGCCATATCCAACATTGTATGTGGACAATATCCTAATTTTATCCTCATCAAGCATAAACCTGGATCTGCTCATCAGTCATGATACACCTATGGAGTTGACAATCAGTGGCCAACAAGCTCTGAAGTGGTTTAATGTGATATTGTGATTGTGTCTGATAGACTGGCTTAAAGGACAAATCAGGACTAAAATAACATAGCCTTTGAGATAGGGTTGCCTTTTTTCCTACGGTACATACAGTATATTGATCCAAAATGACTGGCCATAGGGTCTATTTGCAGAATTGCCTCTGTTCAGTTTACACAGCAGCCCCCATAGCATAGAGTGAAGTCCATAAGCATATTGCCCTATTTGCAGTCGTTTTCTTTTTGTTTTGTATTAATGGATCTGTTATTAGTTGTCATTACACATGATGCATCCACTTGGTTGTCCCGCAACAAATGGCACAAAACGTACCGGTGGCTTATGGGCTCTGCTCTATGCTATGGGGGCTGCTGCGGAAACGGACAACAGGGGCAATTCTGCAAATGGACCCCATGCCATGGCCAGTCATTTGGGATCAATAAAAGTAGAAACTAAGTTCAAAGTTATGTTATTTTAGTCCAGACTTGTCCTTTAAGTTTCATCGATGTGACCAGACTTCAGAGCCGCACATGTACAGAGTAGCACTGAGTAATAAGAGATCCTTATTTCCTTTGCTGCTTTGGCTCACTACAGTTCACTTTTAATTTATTATAAACTGTTAAATTTGCATCTTTTTTAATTACAACCTTAGAATGGCAAATACGTCTCATGGTCTCTTTATTAATTCACTTTAACACCAGAAGGATAGCTGAACATTTCATCAGGGTTTGCTTTAATTTTTTCATTGCTAGCCTCACTTAGCCAGCCTTCATCTGCCTTATGTTTACCATTGTTGCAGATAATTTGCCTATTTTTCCATGCATACATTGCTAAATAGTTACCATAACCAGTTACCAAAACATGTTCTGTAATCTGTGAGATGGTTTGGACAAATAGAGGTACAGACCGATAGTAACCCTACAGGTAGAGGAATACCAAAGAGGAGATTTATGGAGGTAGTGGAAGAGGACATGAAGTTAGTTTGTGTGATAGAAGAGGCAGATGAGGACAGGGTAAGATGGAGGCAGATGATTTGCTGTGGTGACCCCTGAAGGGAACAGCCAAAAGGAAAAGAAGAATGGAGACCACTACTAACTAACAGTGCAGTCCCAACTACACAGGAAATTGCAAAGGGTAACTCTTGCTGGGAGGTGTACTGTACTGTGTGTATGTGTCTGTTAATGAGAGATCGAGAGATGAGATAAGAGAGTATTGAAGGTCCGACCTAAATGATCACCATTGCAACCTCCATGGGAAAGGGGTTTTCTGTAAAGCTCAGGGATATTGTTTTTCATTGAGGATAAAACAGGGTTGTGTCAAAATCCACTTAAGTTTATTGTTTTCATGAAATGTTATTACTTCATGTAGCTTTTATAATGGATTTGTTTTTTTGTGAGGCAGAGGGTTTTTTGACCTGAGTCCAGAGAGAGATGAAACTGCAATTAGTTTGTGCTGTGGGTGGACATTTTCATTGAGCTGTAATAATGACTTGGATAGTGATAGAGACAAAAAACAAAGATTTGACCTGGGCATTCTTTTACTGGCTTGACTTAAATGATGCATTACGTTTTTATTTTTTATTTTTTTAGAGAGAGAGAGAGAAAGAGAGATTTCAAAGTAAGTGGAAAGTCACAGGTTTTACCATATAATTACTAACTTAGTTGTCCTGAACATGCCAACATTATTATTATTATACTTTGTTGAGAAGCGCCAGCATTCGTCCATTTTTTGGTCCGTGGCATTTTGGATTCTGTCCCAAGAGATAATGCTATGATGTTTTGTCCTGTACGGTGCATTTTCCACTAAGCTTTAATAATGGGTTAAACTAGGTTAAACACTGAACCGCTATGTGAAGGGAAATTAAACTTT
>OOFJ01120402.1:0-10845 GCA_900323375.1 Benthosema glaciale | reverse complement strand
GCGGGCGGGCTGTACTCCACGTTCACCTACGTGGGGAGTGGCCACACGGTCACTCCCCCGCCACAGCACTGGGAGCAGACTCCCATCTACACCCAGCTCACCACACCCTGAAGGTCTGTTCATGATAGTCCCGTTTTCAGGTGAAGAGGTGACCATGCATGCACCCAGACAGGGATGTGCACACATAGACATCAAAGTTCCCATGTCTCCTGAACTTGAACACAGTATTTTGTCGGACAAATTTGTTTTCGAAATCCATGTCGTACTGTACGCCGGCATCTCCACTAGCTAAAGAGTGCTGGGTTGCGCTCTGAATATAGCTGATCTGTTTTCGCTATTTCTGTCCAAAAGTGCCCTGTTACGGAATTTCAGCCCCTGCCCCTCTAACACTCTGCACGTACCTGCACCCAGAGTTAGTGTCTTAAGTGTCCTTGAGCAAGACACTGAACCCCTAATTGCTCCCGGTGGTCACCTCTTTGCCGAAAACCGGTACTGCATTTTTTTTTACTGAAGTAAAAGTAGCAATACTGCAATATAGAAATACGGAAGGTCCGGAAATCGTCTATTTTCAAGTACAATGACAATGTAACTAGTATGTAAAGTTTTCAAATAATTGTATTGGAGCAAAAGTTTAATATTTGCCTCTGAGATGTAGTGGGGTAGAAGTAAAAGTACCGAAAATTGGAAATACTCAAGTAAAGTAATTGAGTTAATGTATCTAGCTCATCACAATCTGAGGGAGCACAACAGACAATGTGCGCATGTGACAAAGACACAGACACACACAGACATATGATACATTGAAACCTACCAGGTCAGTTTTAAACACACAGACATACTGTATACAGTACAGTATGTCATGTGACGTCATGCGTAACGAAAGAGCTTTTGCTACAGCGCTGGGTTGTGTAATTATCTTGCCATGATGTAAGTCCAAATATTGGCAAGTTATCTTGGTCTGTTTCTCCGCTGATATTCTTACATACTGTATTTAATAAAGAATTTGTACTAGTAACTAGTAACTAATTTGTACTACTAACTAGTTTCTTCAAACACTTCTTCGTCTTTAAACTCGTACTGAATTTTGTGATGTTCAATATGATGTGCTAAAAGAATGGCTTTGAGAGAGCTGTTGTACTGTTTAATGTAAGTCAACGAGGAGAATATATTTGGAATGCCAGTTTCTAATCAACTATTGATGAACTATTGAAAATATCTCGCCAATAGGTCGAGTTGCATCATGACAAGGTAACTAGACAACACAAACCTCTAGCAACTTGTCTTCATGCTATAAAAGCCTGATATATTATACGTAGTCGTGCATGGGTTATGAAATGGACGTGCAACTACCAGTACATAAGTGTTAGTCAGGCACCATGCACACGTATCCATGCACACATTCCAAGGGAGATTTGGCATATCCCTGAATCAGACGCTTGAATGGAAGTACAGAAGAAAAACAAATGGAGTCAGACTTGTGGTTGGCTCACACCGTGCCTTTATTGTTAAAATAAAATCGACTTTTGCACACCTCCGAGAGTCCCTCAAAATGTTACAAGAATCCTCTGTGAGGACTTACTGATTGGTGATATTACATTTACGTATCATGTTTTAAGTCCTTATTTTCTATTTCTGTTTCATAATCCAATGTTTGGGAGTGGGTGTGGTTTGGTAGTGGGCAGGGTTGTTTCATTCATTGTTTGTAGTGTAGTAAAAAAAATCACACTCGTGTGAAGTGAGGGGCGCTCTCATCATCGTACATCATCATGACGTAAAATAGACATTATGCCTATTTGCTCAGACACTATGACTTAAAATTCTCCATTCATTGTCAATGGAAATGTAATACGGTATTTGTTTAAGACGAACTTTGTGGACGGTAACCAAAAGCTGGATGTTAGGAGGGGTTAGCGCCCATCAAATAAAGATTTGCAAATAAAGCTTCACATCTATACTATAGCGGTTCCAGCCACTCATTTGTGGATGAACGGGTGATAAAAAATGTTTAAAAGAGACACCAATAAATGTTTGCTCTTGTTTTTTTATGTTTTGTAGTCAATGTGGGGAAGCCTAGGTTACCTTAATGGACATGTATGGACATGTATGGTGTGTGTATATAGACTATTTTTGTTTTTTATTTATCTCATGTAAAATGTCTATTTTACTAATGAATGAATGAATATGTTATATGCGTGTCATGCCATCATTTTGGCCTATCCCAGGGGCCAAAACTGTAATGGGATTACAGTTATAAATTCATATTACGTCATGCCTTATGTTTATAAGTTATAACATACCACATAAATTAACATACGTACAGTATATGAACAAAATAAGAACAAAATAAAACAAACAAAACAATGCCCTTTTACATGTAAATGGTCCTCATCATATTAAGAGAACACAAACACCTTATGTGTTTGTGTTCTCTTTATGTAGGCTATCTAGCCGATTCGTCTAGCTTCTTTGTCAGTATGAAATCTCAACTATGGCTGAAATTGGACTGAACCCATCTCAAACGTTTTTAGAAAATAATCTTTTTTGAAAGTTGTGTGTTGTATATTAATTCATTTTGTACTGTTTTATGAATTCTACCCTTTGTAAATGTATTTGCAATAAAATGGAAAACACTATAGAAAAGAAAAACTCTGCCTTTGCATTGTGTGACATTGAGATCTAGCAGATCAGGCTCTGGAGAGATTTCTTCTAATTAACCATGCTGGACCTAATATTACTAAACACACATTAAGTTTCAACTGTGCCCCACTCCCAATCATATTTGGGTGGTCTTTTCACATGCAAAACACAGCCTAATAGAGAGAGAGAGAGAGAGAGAGAGAGAGAGAGAGACCTGTGTGCCAACACTGTGTTCATGGCATGCACACATAAACAGATAAATGAGAACAAGAATGTGTGTGGGAGGGACTGTTGAAATGCAAGAGGGAAAGTTTGATTGGCTTCTAATTGTCCAAAGTTTAAACTGAATTATCTGAGCACGCAAGCGTGCGCATGCATGTGCGAGGGAGATACCGTGTGCTGACTGCGCTCTAATAGAACAATACAATTAATGGGGCTTCAAAACAGGACATGGAGTGAAACTCCTCTTGCCCTGCCAACCAGGATAAAAAGAAATCACACTCGTGTGAAGTAACGGGCGCCTCACTTCTTTAAACAAACAACGTACTCTAAACAAACATTAAAAGTCCATAGACCTGCAGGCTGGGGTCCTGTTTGTTGAGGTACTGTTTGAAAACATGCACGCGCGTGCACGCACACACACACACACACACACACACATGCACGCACACACGCACACACGCGCGCAACGTGTGTATGCACCCAACGTACAATTACAATCAACATCTCATCACAATCACTGGTTGGCTAATGACAGGAAGTTTGTAATGCAACCTGGAAACAGAGCAGAGGTCATCATGATCTTCAGGAGCCCATCTGTACTTTAAATGCTGCATGGTGGTACTGTACTTGGTCCTCTCCTTTTTTCCGATCAGCTTGTTGATGATGTTCTTTCTCTGAATATTAGTCATGACCAGAATACAGATGCCATAGCATGGATTCTCAGACTCTTTTAGCTCAAGACCAAAAAGAGAACTTTGGCGTTGACCGCTTACAAAAATAAATTATGAAGGAGAAAAGTGTTCTCCTCTCAGAGCGTCACCATGAGGCAGATTTGAAACATTTGGTTGCTGTCAGTCTGTCAGGTGGTCCTTGGCCTGAGTTTGTTTGCAAAGTGTCCCACTGCAATCTGTTTGTGACATTTTGAGCATCTGGCCCAAAACTTTGAAAGTGGAGAGGAGAGCACAAGCACACACAGATCGAGGGACGCACACACATTATATGCACGCACACACATACACACACAGTAATCCTACATCCAGGATTTCCTCCAGGTGAGGTATTCATTACATTTAAGTAGTGAGTAATCACATTGATGGTGTGAGGGTGGGATATGTTAAGATGACCGTAGCTTTTAGTAAAACCAGACATCCCTGCAACGGAAAAAAAAAATCAACTACGTTTCTAACTATCATCACTGTTGGGTGGAAACCTTGTACGTCCAAGAGTGTTACTTTTATTTCCAGGAAATGGAATAAAAAGAAGGATATAGAACAACAACAGTCGTCTGCATGATGTAAATTAAAGTGACACTATCCCAGACTCGTCCTTGCATCTTGATGACCCCAGGGACTTGAACTCACGGGGGAATTAAGAGCAGACGTGCATCCTGCCAGGGGAACACATGACTCACTGGCATTGTTTTTAGCAGGGGGGAAAGAAAATTCAACATACGTGAGAGAAAAGATGGAAAATGTCTGCCGAAGGAGGAGAAATTTCACTTCTTTATTCTCGTTCTTCGTCATCCTCTACCTGCCATGGACTCACGGTGGAAAGACGTTCCATATATCTTCATTATATGAAGACGAACGGAGCGGAGGCGTAGGGATAGGTCGGAGGGCCAAGCGTCAGTTGACTGACAGGTGGGCGAAACCGGGGAGACAGAGAGAGAGACAGTCAGACAGATAGTCATGCTGTCTCGCGGAGCTTTCACCTTGTCCTCGGGGAGAGCTATAGGGTTTCAGGGAAAATCCCAGTCCACTTACTAAGCCTTCACTTCCTCTTGAGCTGCATATAGATGTGTGGAGAGATGACATGGAGGAGTGGAGAAAATGAGAGATGGTTGGAGCCAAGGAGACAATGAGAGAGGGGATGAGAGGTGTCTTCAACATGTTTATTTATATCAAACTGCTGCTGCAGTTTTGCCCAAACCCTAGAGGAATATTTTACAAGAAAGAATACGTCTTCAACGTAAAATAGAGAGAAAGATTGGGCGGCAAAGGGGCTTAAATTTCAGGTTTTTCATTTTACACTGATTTCTCTTCACTTCAGTGCTAATTTGGTGCTGCGATTGGCCTGACAAACACTGCAAGATGTGCGAGAGAGAGAGAGAGAGAGAGAGAGAGAGAGAGAGAGAGAGTTTGGATGGTGCTCTCCAAACAAAATGCAACAATGATTTTTATTGTGGCTCTGGCTCCCAGTGCGCCACACACCCCTGGCATAGGCGCACGCACGGACGCGCGCACGCCTGGCATGGAGCAGGGCTTTCAGTGGAACAAGTCGTCAGTGATGATCAAAACAGTTTCACTGCTTCTGGACTCTGGTAGCCGACTCTGGTTCTAGACTCTAGTCCTTCTTGACTGTGTGTGTGTGTGTGTGTGTGTGCGTGTGCGTGTGCGTATGCGTGTGCGTGTGCGTGTGCGTGTGCGTTTGTGTGCGTTCGTATGCGTGCGTGCATCTCTGTTTTGTGTCCACCTTCGATCCATGCCACTCTTTTTCTCTCTTATGTTTTCCCTCGGGTTCAATATAAATATCTCTATGCACATAAGCCATTTTGGAAATGAAAAGGGAATCACACCTGTGTGAAGTAAGGGGCGCTCATATGATCGTACATCATCATTCATGACGTAAAATAGGCACTATGGGCTCCATTTTCGTCACTCACTAAACCACTTATCCCTAAACTTCTTTGACTTTTTTACTATTTTTGAATAGTTAAACTGGCCAGTCTACAAGCTCACAACGTGTCAATGTAGATCAGTTAGTTGAATTATTCAAAAATGTTTTCAAAATAGTAAAAGAGGCAAAGAAGTTTAGGAATAAGGGATTTAGCGAGTGAAAATGGAGCCCTATGTCTATTTGCTCAGACACGTAACATTTTCCATCCATTGTTTGCGTACGACAAAAATAGACACTAAGCTGATTTGCTCAGACACTGATGTACAATTCTCCATTCATTGTCAATGGATATTTAATGTTTGTGTAGGATGGAAAATCTACACTAATATTAGGAGGGGCTTGCGCCCCCCAAAAATCACACTTGTGTGAAGTGACTGGTGCTCTTATCATCATACATCACCATACATACATCATCACATTCTGGCCAATCTTCAAATTTCTGCCCTCACATTTTATCCTCATATAATGTACTCAACATACAGATAGGTGAATAAAGGAAAACGTCCAGGCTTCACTAAACTGTTCTCACTCGATTGGTTTCCAATGCTTTCCTCTGACCGCAAGTCCTGCCGGCTGCAACATTACACCATGCTTTATTACTCCATCCATCCTTCCTTTACTGTGATCTCTGCTTGTCCCTTCTCCTGATGACTTCTCCATCTCTCTCTCTCTCTCTCCCTGACATCAAGCAGGAGTTTGATCCCACTAGGGGCTTAACTGCTAAAACCGCAGAGGGATACGCTCCCTCAGTCTCTGTTTCCTCACATTGAATGAAGGGTGAAGGAGAAAATAAGTCCTCGTTGGTAAAGATGAATCATACTGGACAGACAGATGGCTGCTTGAGTCCTAAATACATAAAAGAAAACCCTTGTCCCAAGAGAGTGTTCTATCTTTCTGCAGGTACCGTCCAATAATGCTGATATAGCTAGACAAGGGAAACAGAAGCATTTGCTATAGCATGCAAAGGCTGCTGTAGATCAGATGAGAGCGAGTATATGCATAGTGAGGTACGGGGACTTCAGATGAAACACTTCGGGGAAGTACAGTTATAGTCAATATTGTTTGACTGGCTAAACATTTTCCCAATGAAATAATACAGTATATAAAAGTGACCACAATGATTCTAGGTATCACTCACTTGAAGTATAGGCCTATACAGTGCACACAATTCTGACCTAAAACTAATCTAACAACAACATCTTCTCTTATGAGGGTCCCACATAGAGAACATATTTTCAAATTGGGGTCAACCCTGGCCTGAATACTGTAGACTCTAGACCACTTTTAATTGTACATTGTGGTATTCAGTGTTCATTTTGACAGCAAATTGTGATCTGAGTCTGAGTCCTATTTTATCCCACAATCTTTTTTGTAACCCATTTTTCCACCCAGTGTCAATTGTCTACTCTAATGTAATCCTGGGCGCTACACTCCCTCTGCCAACCTGGGGGGAGCAACGGACTGGCCTTGAGGAGTCTAAGCCGCTTCTTTTCACCTTGGGAAGTTTCCCCGGTTGGACGTAGCACGTCAGGATGTCTGCCTTCTGTGTGTTGTTTTGTTGTTCCTGAATCTTATTTTGAAGTTATGCTTTAGTGTTTCCTGCATTCCTTTGTAGTTGGTACCTGCCTTGTCTCACCTTCCCTGATTTTTGGTTCTTGGTTTCACCTGTGTCTTGTTTTCCCCAGCCAATCCTTGTGTTGATTTGATTTGAGTTCACCTGTGTCCTGTTAATCTTGTGCCTATTTAAGCCCTGTGTTTGGTTGTGTTCTTAGTTGGATTATTGTATTGTCGCCTGAGTTCGAAGCCTGTTGTTTGCTAGTGTTGCGCTCTGCAAACCTTTGTTAAATAAAGACTTCCATTTAAGATCCCGACTTCCTTGCATTTGGGTCCTACTTGAAAACCAGCTCCTGACAAACATGTTATTCCAACCTATACTTTCCCCTCCACCAGGCAGCTATATATCAAAATCGTAGTCTTGGTCTTTTGAATAACACACCATTTAGTTTTAGTCATCCAATTGTCTTATAGTCTAGTCTTCTTTACTCGACTAAAAAAAACCTTAGTCATTTAGTCTTTTAGTCTTTAATAGTCAACAAGTTTACAACTGGTCGTATTTGTACTGTTACTCAAGTTAATAAATAAATGAGTACTTCTTCCACCACTGCTAAAAACAGCATGACTCAATGGAAAGGTGTGATGGCAGTGCCGACGCGGAAACGTGCATCGGACGCCAGCTCTCTTCTCTGCTTGCTGCACGCCATCTAAAAGCAAAGCCCTCTGTCAGCACCTATGTAGTGATGCGCAGTAGCGGGGATTGAACCCCAGCTCTCCCACTCACCAGACCGACACACAACCTGTCGTGCCAATATAGGGCTGAGCCCGTTTGGCAGTGCTGTCATGGGCTGGGTCTTGGCTGGGTGCTACAATCACCCCAGTGAGGGGTGGGAGAGGATGGATGACAGAAGGCTGTGGAACTTGATCGAAGGACAACGGACGTGCGCTTATGATAAACAACAAAAATAAAAACTAACACTAGGATAAAGGAAACATTCGGTCCAAAATGTTCAGTTCGCTAATTCAATTGAAATCGATTCATGGAAGTTGTTGTAGGCTATGTGGAGATTATCTGATGAGGTACCATTTGAGCGGGCAAAACCTTACACACTAAATTATACTAAATGTTTTATAGGGTCAATATAAGTAAAATAATATAGCCTTTCCATGGGAGTATCTTTTAATATTTTTCCAAAAAGAATACAAACAGCCTTATAAGTACATTATAAGTTATCCCCCTCACTGGGAAAAGGTTTGGGAGGAAAAACGGGCGAGTTATCCCCGGGGTGAGTTATCCAGTATTCGCAAGGATCACCGCACTGCAAGTCCTGCCAGATTGTAGTGATGTGCAGGAGCAGGGATTGAACCCCAGTCTCCCACTCGCAAGATCGACACACAACCGCACAATCGTGCCAATAGTGCTGAGCCCGATTGGCAGGGCTGTTGTGGGCAGGGTCTTCGCTGGGTGCTACACAACACCATCTAAAGCAACACCTGGGAATCGAACCTGCGGGTCTCCGGTGTGGAAAGCAAACATCTTAACCATCCTCTGCTGGTGTTTGGCTTAGTGGTTAAAATGGCTCTGGAAATTGCGTGGAAATTGGCGATTCTGGGGTGTTACACCTCCGTCAGTGTTTATCATCAAAGCAAAGCCTCCACCTCTGAATGTTTACCACTTACGCACTATTAAACTGTGTAGTAATAATACCTGAAATGAAATGTCAGAATTGAGTAATAATGAAGGGTCCAGGCTCTGGCTGCTACTGTATCCAGTGAGTGATTCGTTGGCTGGTGTGATGGAGGTGCGTTCCAGGCACTTCACTCATACAGACCTTTCACAACGTGTAAACAGTCCAATGTGCTCTGTAAAATGTACCTATAAAATTGTCCTCAGCTCGTTGCTAGCCAGGATTCACTTTAATGAGATAGTCGTAGATACTGCGTAAAAATTCCTGATACACGTGCTGCTGTCAGGCACAAACCTTAATGTAATGGCCTATCCAGATTTCATCTTTTTTCTATTTTATTTTTACTTTATTCACACTGAAGACAGCTTGACACAGAAACTGTCATCGTGCTACATCCTCGTATACCGTGACGGGTGTTCAGCTGTCACTCATGTTAACGGGCCAATGAAACGCCCCACCTCCCTCTCTGATGGAGGGAGGGGCTCCATGCTGGGGGTTGCCGCTCTCGTTAAGGGTTTAACGAGGTCTCGTATTGTTTACTGGCATGTTTTCACCTACGCTGTGACGAGGCTGTACGAGATTCGCAGCATGTCCGACCGTGTTGGAGCGTGCGTGTTGTGCTTCTGTACACGATGACACTGCCAGGTGGTTAATGAATGGATGACGATATTGATACTTTTATTTAGACATAAATCGGGGGGTATACTTCTTCCAGCACTGTTAATGAATGGATGATGTAAGTGTGTTGTGTGTTTTGAACACTGGGCTGCTCCCAGAGGCGTCACTATTTCTGTTCACTTTGGTGGAAGCTGTTATGCACTGGTGGTGGAAAGAAGTAACCAAGTACATCTACTCAAGTACTGCCGTTATGTTTACAGCCCAGGTGGAGGAAACAATGAGCTTGGACCCGTTTGCAGTGACTAAATATAGCGGTGAAGCTGAAATGCTTGCCAAGCATCAGAACATTTTAAGACAACAGTGAAGATAACAACATGAATGTTAATGGCAGTGGCAGGTATATGATGTCATAAACACGCACACAATGTCATAAACAGCTATATATGATGTCATAATCCAATTCAAGTGATGATGTGTTTTTGGTATGAATGTTTAGCGCTCATGTTTTACCCCACAGAGAGAGAGAGAGAGAGAGAGAGAGAGAGAGACTTCACTATTTCTGTTCATTGGTGTGAGCTGGTTCTTTCTTTTATAAGGTTGAACTCTTTCCAAAAGACCATTTGAAACGGGCACGATAATGTCAGATAATAAACACAAGTGTGACTTGTGTGATGAAGGCCTCAGGTGACACATCGGATGCAGAAAAGGGGATGATGTACTTTTAACGGCATGAACCCGAACATCCCTATTCTGGGGGGCGAACATTAGGCGAAAATACAATCTCGCAACGAGTCACAACGAGACATTGAATACAAAAACACTTGATCCAAAACACTCTTGCCCCAGGTCAAATATATAGGTATTCCTAAACGTAACCTATATGCCTAAACTTACTTAGTTACTTAGTTCCTCCCGTTCCTATTGGAACATTGGGCGACGAGTCCCCTCCATTTGCTCCGGTCTCTGGCGACCCTTCTTGCTCCGTGCCAGCTGACACCCATCTCTCTTAGGTCTTCCTTGGCTGTCTCTCTCCACGTCTTCTTTGGCCTCCCTCTCTTCCTCTTTCCACCTTCTGGAACCCAGTCCATTGCCACACTTGCCGGTCTCTCCCTTGGCAGTCGGAGTACATGGCCAGTCATTCTCCTTCTCCTTTCAGCGACGATGTCAGACAGGGGTGCTACCCCTATGCTACCCCTGCCCTTCTCATCACCTCCTCATTGGTAGTATGGTCTCTCCATGAGATCTGTAATATGGATCTGAGACAACGTCGGTGGAAGACATCCAGCTTGGTGATGCTGGCTGTCTTCATCCACGTCTCACAGGCGTAGGTCGCAGTTGGGATGACCACTGACATAAAAAGGCGTAGCTTGGTGGCCATAGTGATGTCTCCTGTGCTTGAGATGTTACTTCCAAGATACGCGAAATTGTCAACATACTCTAGTCATTTTCG
>OOFJ01120399.1:0-14324 GCA_900323375.1 Benthosema glaciale | reverse complement strand
TTCTGAACTGCCCACAGCCCTCCTATGAGACACAGACCGAGTAGAAAAAAATAGTGGTATTTTATCATGAACATTAGTGAGGACCAATTATATGAAGGCAGGTTGAAAAGTGGTGGAGTGGTCCTTTAAAGCACTGGTATGGCATAGTTTTCCAGCATTTTCCCCATATCCTCTCTGTGTTTCTCTGCTGGACCCTCTAGACTCCTAACAGGGCAATATAATTGCCATTGTCTCAAACAGTGTGATGCCTAATAGTCTCCCCTGACCCCCATGTCCACCTTTCAGGCCTCACGGGTCATCACACCCTTGCCCTACAGAGGCATGAAAATCTGGGGGGGGGGGAAAGGACCACCATCAACGCAGCAGAAAGAATTCCACTAGCTTGCTTGTAGGGAAATGATGAGGACCAAATGTGCCACAAACTCCCTGTAGTGATAGTGAGTCATCCAGTCAGGTTTGTTCACAGCAGTAAAGTTTCTTCTACTGCTGTTGAATGAATGTGATAAAAGTAACTTTCTCTTCTCTTCATACACTGTCTCTTTTTGAGGGGCGGTAGCCCCTATATCCAGCTTTTAGTGAAATTTTAGCTTTTAGTGAACCAAGACCAATAAAACAATTAAAAAGGTAGAGACAGATCTTCCCCTGACTTTTTAATAACCAGTAAGACGCCTAAGGGCGTGAATCGACCTGCACGAATCCGCCTCGTTGATGGCAGACTGCTGGGCGAGCACTGGCGATTTGGCATGTGGGGTCAGATCAACATGGAATTAATTCTGTACTGGCCATATAAGGAGCATTACTTGAGTGTGCAGGGTTTGATGAGGTCAGATCAACATATGGAATGTCAGAACAGGTCAGCTCCCTATGTGGAGATCTAAGGGTGGTAGCGGGGACATTCTCTTGAGTGTACAGGGTTTATATATTCAGGCCTGTTGAGAACTCTAGTTTTCGCTGGCTACTGGGCGCGGCTGCACTAATAACTTTGGGGAAGGTCTGTCTAGAGTTTGAATGGACAGGTATCAGTCAAAAGGGAGACACTGAAGAAGAAGAAGGATGGATGATGGGGAAGTATCAACATATAGAATGTCAGAACATGTTCTGACATACTGTATATCCATATATGGAGATCTACTTTAAGGGTTTGAGATGTAGAGGTGCTGGCCAATATTAATGTGTGTGTGCGTGCGTGCATGCATGTGTGCCTTCGTGTGCGTGCATGCATGCGTGCGTGCCACGTGCGTGCGTGCGCCAGGGTGTTTCATTTGGTGGCAAGACCACATGTTGTCAGTGAATACGATTTTTATTTATGGTCACACAATAAAAAAATTATTGAATTACACAAGTGCCCCGCTGACCAACATTTTGAGAAAGCCCTGCCGTTTAATTATAAAATGAAAATGTGATAGAATGAACAACTACTTTTGGTCAAACATATCACAAGAGTTCGTCCCGAAGAATGTGACACCATTATGGGTTTGGAATTCCAAGATTGTAAAAGGGGAACGGAGTTGTATTGTCCGTCTCAGCGAGTGGAAGTGATAGTGGCATTGTGACACATTTATCAGAACATGGGTCTTATTTGTTTAACTGAGTGCATCCTGTCTCAACACGTTGCTTCCATTCAGTCCTGTTATGGTCTGCCGTCTGCTGTCCATGGCGTGCATGGCTGCTCACTTTTATCTCTTAAGTAAAACACCTCGTATCAACCCCTATGGTCACTGCAATGCAGACATCCGGACAAATTAACGTAAATTTCCCTTTCATGCACACTTGCCAAAAAGTACAGAGGAGAGGACACAATATGGCTATCTGTGATTGTGAGAGAGGCCTCCCAGACACACAACCTTTTTTATTTTCCCTGCCTCTCGGTGGTGACTCATATATCTGCCACAAAATGTGCATTGCCAGGATTACAGAGACATGATGAAAGGGTAGGTGGTTATGACCAACAAGATGAAAACACAGCGTGATTGATCTTGGCAGCCTTAACAAAGAATTTTGGTGACCTAAAGAAAAAAAAACATTATTGTTTTCTTTCTTTTTAAGTCTCTGTTTTTTAGGAACCACAATTTGGCCAAAGTCTAAATAGTCACCTTTGCAAAGACATTCTCCCTGAGGAATGCCTCAGCATACCAATGTATAGCTTCACCTGAGTGATTTGTGTTGTTTTGAGAGGGGCAGGAAAGGAAAGAAGAATGGTGCAGTGATAGTATGGACTGGTTGTGGAAGACGGGTGGCTAAGTGGAAGTGCTTTAGCCACACATCTTCCTGACGCTGGGTACACAAACAACCGCAGATTAATTGGTCAACTTCAGCACATGCACTATTGAGTGTGAAGTCTAAGACCTGTATTCTACAATCTGTATCAGTTTTCCAACTGTAGTCCTTGCATTCATTTAAATCAAGTTATTTAATAGAGGCCTATTCATTTATTATTTCTATTTTATATTTGTATTATTTAAATTGTATTATTTTTAATGGTGTTTACTTCCTATAATGTATTTATTCTGGCTGTAACAATGCAGTTTCCCACCTGGGATTGATAAACCTCAACTAAACACCTGCTATCAATAAACCTCTCTTTCTCTTTTAAAAATCTTTTTTTCTCTCCAATCATCAATCATGATCTTGTTCTGGTATTTTGTAATTTATTTCTGGTCTTACAGATTGGATTAGGATAGAACGTTTCTCCATACAAAATATATTGAACCCTATTCCTCAGACAGACTGACCTCATTGTAGTTGATCCCCTCTGCTTGTTAGCCACTGAACCTGAAATGAGCACCTTAGCTGAAAGGATGCCAGTGACAAAGAGTGTAAGAGAAAGAGGGGGAAGGAGCTGAGCAAAAGAAAGGTTATAATGTTAAGTACCACCGTAGGGTGGGGAAGACTACAAAGAAACAGGGCCTGTAGATTATCATATAAAAAGTTTTAAAAAAGAAAGAAAGAAGAAAACATGAATATCCACATGTGACTGGTTAGACATTTTCTTAATATCATACGTATTGTCCATTGTGGTCCAAAACATCAAAGGTCCTATAGGCTGTGTAACACTAACTTTACAGTTTTTAAGTATACAGTACCCATGTGTCCATGATAAACTGAAACCGGACATCATGTTATGTTTACCACAATAATCCAAATCATTGGATCAGTTTTTACAAAGTGAATTTCCCCATCCTAGACTATATGGATCAGGCGTGTCCAAACCTTTTTCAAAGGGGGCCATATTAGAAAATATTAAAACACCGAAGGTCCAAATATACTACTAATAAGTAACCAGACGTGCAAAGTAAAAAATAATTTAGGAGCAATAGCTGAGAAGGCTCGGAGCCCTCTTTGCTTGAGCCGCGTTTTGGGGACGACCGGTAGCACTTGGCTAGCTGATCTCAGTGACCTGGAGGGAACATTATTTAAAAGCTCAGAGATATAAATTGGCGCTGACCCATTTAAAGATTTAAAAACAAACATTAAAATATTAAAATGGATCTTAAAACGCACTGGGAGCCAGTGGAGTGAGGCTAAAATGGGGGTGATGTGTTCGTGTTTCCGTGTTCCTGTTAAAAGGCGAGCAGCAGCGTTTTGTGTTAGTTGTAGACAAGAGAGGGAGGCTTGGGTGATGACGGCGTAGAGGGCCTTACAGTAGTCTAGGCAGGTAGTAATAAAAGCATGTATGACTTGTTCAAAGTTACTAAAAGATAAAAAAAAAAGACTTAACCTTGGATAAAAGCCGTAGTTGGAAGGAGGAGGATTTTAAAAACAGATTAATAAGATAAAATAGCCTTTCTTTGAACTTTTCTTGCGGTGAATAAAAAACTTCAATGTAAAAATGTTCATAATAAGTCAGGTATGAATCTGCGGGCCGCATAAGATTCGTCCCCAGGCCGCATTTGGCCCGCAGGCCGCACTTTGGACACCCCTGATATAGCTCATCATTCAAGTGGTTTGACTCTGGAATAGGGGCTGATGGGGAGTTTGGATGAAGTTCACCTGGTTTTCGGTTGCTACCATCACTGTTGATATGGTGTGTGTATTAGATACAAGGTGGCAATCAGTATACTTAGAGCACATCCATATCAAGCCTGCTGTGTCCTTCCCAATTTATATCATCTCACACTTGAGATGTTTTTAAAAGCGTAAATTTTTTTGTTACAGTTGGATCATGTGTGCACATCATTTCATCAGTTGTGGCAGCTCCTGAAGAGATTATCAGACACGACGACTTAATTTGGACATTTGTTATTATTACTGTTTTTCTATGCCGGCAAGCCTTCAAAAAACATCTCTATCCACATTCCTCATCTGTGTCTGGTGCTGCTGTCAGCAGTGGCACTCTCTCCTCCCTTCACATGCGTCGGTAACGAGCTCCAGCAAAGCCTGGTTAAGCGTGAGAAATGTGGGCAAAGTGCTGGCTTCCTTGTCTTGTAGGTGGAAATGAGGCCAAAATCTCTATCCTAATTCCTGAGCAGTATCCCTGGGAGACCCCTGGCAACCACACCAAGGATCAAAGCCGGGCCCTAAAGGTCACAGAGTGCAGGGCTCCAGTGGGCACAGTAAATCCATCAAAGCCACTGCTATAGCGAAGCAACACACATGGACACTCTTTATAGTTTGGCCATTGTCGCTCTACCAAGTTTCTCTTCTGAGGGATCACAGTGCACATGCCACTGACCACCATAATGTGTTTCCACGAACAATGAGGTCACCCCAGTCTTCAACCCAAGTATTAGCCCCAGAGCATCTCTGTCACGCTAATCCCAAAGCTGTGAGCCTGCAGCGCTGCACGCCACCTGACAGATACATGCCTGAAACTCTCTTAACTGCTCCATTACCTTTGCCGCCACGGGCCACGGGTATCGACAGACAGCTTCTTACTGCCGTAATCCTCCTACTGATGATGGGTTCAGGAAGATGAGAAGGGGAAGGGGTTGAGGGGGGTGAGGAAGGGGATGGCAATGGTGGGTTGAGGAGGTTTAGGCTGAAAGCCTATGGTCAGTGGCAGTATGAATGATCAATGTCCCCAAGCCTCTGATTCAGCCTTGCTACCGGTTCGCCCATGGTCCGCCTAGTATACGTGTCAAAATGTCCCCGAGTGACCACGACACATAACTCCTAAAAGCTCTCCCCTGCCTCTATGGCATTAATAATGGATCAGAACTGAGCTGAAATAAAAAAGTGAAGGAACAAGAGAAAAAGGCCTTCTCTGCAGAATTAAATGAGAAAAATAATAATTCTAAGCTGTGTAAGTGACTGAATTGGGCTAGTGAGACCCTAAAAGATTGATCTGTTCACACCCACCGGGTGACATTCACAACTAACAGCGCACAGCAGTGCCATCCTCCTCATCCTCCGCTGCCTGTCTCTGACTCTCAGCATCACCTTCCTGCAGCTGACTTTGTTTGGCTCACCCGACAGTTACAGCAGACAGACCTCCGCTGAGTTCCGAGTGCTGCGAAATGCCCATGAAGCACTGTGCCAAGGTACGGTGAGATCAAGTGTAAATTGTGAGTGGATTGCCTTGCATACCTAGAAGGTCAAGGAATGTGTGTTCATAAAATGTCTATGCACCATCTGCAAGCATAACGCAATGTTGCAAGCATTTCTTAAAAAAGAAAAGTCTATTTTGCAATTCATGAATCAAATTCAAGCATGGCATCTGGCACTGAGAATATGGCAAAACTATTTTATTTACATTTACTATTGTTTTTCTCACTATTTTACTCACTAATTCCGGCTTAACGCTTAACACACGACAGCACTGGTAGACAGAGAGGGAGAGAGACTGTGAACCTGGGACGGGGAATGACGTGACAAAGAGTAGACCTGCTTGATTTGAGGGGCGCCGCAGTCCCCTCAGGGAAGATTACATGTACAGTGAGCACGCTCGAAGGCACCTGCTAAGGATTTTGGAAAAATAAATTCCTCACATTCGTGTTCTCGGTGCTCTGCAAAGACCCCTCCTCATCTCACACTAGCATTCCACAGACACTGCAGTCGGGAATGATAATTTCTTTCCAGTTTCACTGATGTAACAAAGCCGCAGCCTTTGTCCCGTGTGCATTCCACTGACACATGGAGCAGATTTGCAAAGCGATAACTTGACAGCTGACGTTTGGCCAATGATGTTTGGAGCCACAAGCAAAATTTTGCAGATGTGTATAAGACTGACACAGTTACTTTCAACCCCTGTTGGTCATACACTTTGTCATAGAAAGTGTTGTCAGCCAACTGACCTTTGATATGGTCCTTTGTGATGTATCGAGCTTAGACAAGAGTTCACCTTTTTGATATTGCAGAACAATTAATTAAACTGAAAGACAGTTCAACTTGGTATGGGCATATTTGTTGCTGATGGTAATAATGGTGGTGGTCTACTTACTGTAGTTTTTTACTAAGATTGATTGTAAAATTGCAATTGGAGACTTGTGCCTTAAAGGACCATACTGGCGGTCTGACACGTTTAGCCCATTGACTGCGACTCATGGCATAATTGACATTACTGACATTGATCAAAGTATACCATGGTTTATTTGATTTTCGACAAAGCCATTGGTTTCCCTTCACTTGAGCTAAGTATGTAAGTAAGTATCTAAGTAATTATTCAGGTAGGTTTGGTAGCGTAACTAGCGTTTAATGTCTTTGGCAAAAATAAATAACAAAGATGAAATCTAATATTAAAGCCAAAGTCTACGGTTTTGTCCGCATTTTATGGATAAAACTATGAATAAAAAATGTATGTGTGCATGTGTTGGTTCTTTAAGCCATTCTTCTGATTTGGTTAGTTATGACCCATAACAAGGTTTTCGTTATTCACACTTCAACCCATGGCTGACCTTGCATGATCATGATAGCTCACGTGGCATTTCTGGTTGATCAGATCATCTCTCATTTAAGGCAGGAGGTCTCCGTGTGTGGCTGCAGGAGGTCTCCGTGCTGTGACAAGGGGGTGGGAGGTGAGGGGCGAGACCAGAGAGGCCCCACCTGGAAGTACTTCTCTTGTGTCAAAGGTCAATGTGATTGAACCTGAGTGACAACATCCATACATAAACAAACACACACAGCAGAACAAGGGAGACGTTGGGTTTGTGACAACAAAAAGAAAACCTAGTCCTCCCTTTGCTGGATTATGTTTCACTGTCAGCTTGCCTTTCCAAATTGGTTTATATAGGAGTAAGGAGTCATTGTCATTCTGTTTAATTCCAATAATGAACCCTATATACTTTGCTGTGTGTGCATCAAATAGTGAAAATAGTTGAGTTGTAGATTTTCAACCTAATATAAGATTTACGGGTGTTGGCACAACTCTGCAGACACTGGGTTCATTATAGGTTAAGGTTACTGTGTGTAGACTGTAGACTAATCAGATCAATCAAGTCACTGGGCAAAAAGCTGGTCTGCCAAACTGTTCAAAGCTCATGACAAAGGGCAGACAATAAAGAGCTTGACTGATGGCTTTTACTGTATAAATGAAACAATTGACTTATCAATAACAGGCCAAAACTCCCTTTTCCTGGTGGCGGCGGTGGCCTTGAAAAACAGCTTCAATAGCATGAAGAAACAAAATGGGTTTTGCACAATGATAGGAAACATGAAATACTTTAATATCAGGACGGGCATCTCTCTTGACATTGTGCTGTTTATGGACCCTGGAGAAAGACCTGACAGCCAGCGGAAGACTTCCACTGGGCCGGTTCCTTCACACTAGTGGAGAAGAATAGGTGTCACTTATCCTCTGATAAGCAGACAAGTAGCGTTAGCTTGCTATCCATAAGCTAAACATACATGTGTGTACAGTACTAGTATGTGTACTGTACACAGTAAAAGTGTTAGGCTACTATAGCTCTAAAAGTGAAAAACGAAAGCAAAGTTAACACTTTTTTTTATTTTATTTACTGTGTATAGGCCTATAGCCTTCTCATACCAGAATACTCAACAGCATTCACTACCAAGTTTGTTTCATAACTTGTGCTAGCGGGTATCTTATTGTGGGCTTACTATTAATAGATGGATAAAGAAGCTTTCCTTTATACAAGAAACTTTTCTCCTGACCAAAGCACAAATCAAATATGGTCTTTGCATAATGTGAAGTTTGCATTGCATAAGGGTCAGGATCATTACGTAATTCAATCATGAGAACATAACCATAAATAAACAATTCCTTGACCCATATACTAAATCGTATATGTCCAGATTCAATCAAGGGCATGCAGCCATCTCAGCAGGTCCCCTTATTTAGTCTATTCAGCAATCACTCCTCATAACATCCCTGGGGGTTTGCAGCCTTCGTGTCTATGCTTATCGAGGAATGCCAGACATTCTCTACTGTGTGTGCAGTGCACACACACGCGCGTGTCCGTTTGTGTGTACATGTACGCGTGTCCATCGCCGTCTCTTAGTATGTATGTCTGTGTCTACATCTGCGTGCGTGCGTGCGTGCGTGCGTGCGTGCATGCATGCGTGCGTGTGTGAGTGCGTGTGTGCGTGTGTGCGTGCGTACGCGCGGCACACATTCTGACCCGAGCAGACGTGAAAATAACATGTGAATTCACCTCAAAATTCCAAACACTTGTAGAACCCACGAGCCAAAACAAGGGGATGGTTTCCTGTTTTGTTCTCAGCCCTTTGAAAGGAGAGCCCACCCCCCACCTCCCTATCACCCACTGTCCACCTAATACCCACAGCCCGTGCTCCGGTCCCATCAAGGGATGGAAAGTTTGGAGAGGAAAGCTGAAAAGCTTTTAAACTCTCCATCAGTGAGTAGTTTTCCATTTCAGAGCCATTTCTTTCCAATTCCACCTAATTAACAAGCCTTTGTTTCTTTATCCAAGTTACAAAGACTTATTCATCTATAGGCAGCTACCTGTTCCATAAACACAGTGCATTGCTTCCTGCAGCCAATTCCAGACTTGCCAAAGATCGAGGAAGTGATTAATACTGCCATTGTGGGTTTATGATCAAAAGTGATACAAGCTATGGAACATTAATCATTCTTACATTAAAGACTCTGCCATACTGTTACATTTGTTTTGGTATGTAGATCAGTGGTTCTCAAACCTTTTTGACTCTAGTAAACCTTGTAAATCCCGTTTGTCATCCACGGCAGCCCTGTATTAGATTGTTACTTTATAGAACCTTACATTTATGACATATTACGCTACGCAAATAACATAAATCTTAAAATACACGATGTCACAAGGGAAAAAAACACTTGAGATCCCTATTCTGGTTGATGCGTTGTGAGCTTGTAGATCTGCTCTTTTTGACGAAGAGATTTGGTGTACGTAGATTGAAGAAGAACACACCAAGTACAGCGCAACACAGTGTTACTAAGTTGGTCTAGAGTGGTGATATTGGTGATATTTATGACTTCCAGATATTCAATCAAAGTATCCCGAAGCACCCCTGGAAAGGTGTCACTCCCCCCCTGCACGGCACAGAAACCCTGATGTATGCTACAATATAAATCTCATTGTTCGGCGAAGAGTGAAAGACATCTCATCGCAACGTGTCACATGGTGAGCTTCTAGATCTGCTATTCTTATTATTTTTTTAATCATTTTAAAATGTTTTTTTTATCGTTAAGCCCAAAATTGCTGCCAAAAACAGGGATCCTAAGTACGTGCTTAACACAACAAATTTTCATTAGTAAAATACAATAATGAATCAATTAATTAATAAATAAAACAATTACGGTAAATTGCACATTTTCCAGGAAAACTGTTTATTAATATTTGCTGGAAATATAAACAAGGAATGTGCCAGGTGACAATGGCCTTTTATATTGCAATAGTTGATTGTCCTTTGAGTCAAAACAACGCCTGCTTAAGCCTCTGTGGAGTGGCAATGTAAAGCAAACAATCTTTATTCTCTGCCATCGGCGGTTACACAATCCAAATTGTCAGACGGTGAAAAAGGCTAGGTCCTGCATGGCTGCAGCCAAAGTGGCTGCATGTATCTGATCTGTTCAACCAGGGATCGCAATAACAGGAACCACAGTGTAGCTCCTGCGGACCTGCAGATAAGAGCTATGTTGAATGAGGACCTGCGCCTGGTCTGGCTGTCCACAGCTTCATTAATGAATAATTATGCCTAATAATAACAATGCATGATTCAAGACAATGAGTAAGCTGTGGCACGTAGAAAGTATTCTACCAACATTCTCTGTCCATCACGAGAACAAGAACTTGCTCTGCCTCATCTTTTACGGTATGCAAAGAATATTAGCAGTCACTAGAAGTTCTAGGATAATGACGAATGTTACATTTGTCTCACTAATTGACTGTAGTACCCCCTCCAATCCACCTGAGAAAATTCTGATGTAATGGAAAACATAACATGACAGCAACTACTGGAATGTTGTTCACTTTACACTGTAAATCCTTTTCTTGTGTGTGCTTCTCCACCCTGGTGATGAGGCTAACCTCTGAGAGAGTAATTACTGTGTTATGAATGCGGGTTAGAGGTAAAATAATAGCATAAGCAGACTGATTTCCCTTTCTCTTCCGATAATTGATTGACAGTGCAGTTGTCTGAATTGTGTGTGTGCGCCAAATTGTTTGGAGGACACTCCCGGACAACTTCCAGTTCATGACAAATGTCTCGACTGTCGGTGCTCCATAGAGCAAATATTAGTGAAATGCTAAGCGCTATTGGACAAACAAACGAGATGGTTATCACGCTTTTATCATCAGTGAACTAATGTGGAAGAAGGCACCATGCAGGAAGTTATGCAATTCCAACAGAGAGCCATTTTGTTAAGTCATTTTAGCACAAATATTTCAAATATATCCGCTAATGTAGGCCTATGCGGTGGAAAGCAGGTTGCAATGCTGTGGGTTAGCACTCGATGACAAACGACGGTGTTTAAATGTTGACAACATACGCCATGGTTACGAGGGGTATTTTCTTGAGTAAAACCAACGTGCTCCTTAGTTGGCTACTTGGCACAAACAGACCTGCGGTTTGCACTGACTTGCATCTCAGAATGCAAAGGCCTCGCAATCATCACATAACAAGATTAATTATTTTAAATATAGATACAAGCTCTTACATGAAGCTTTTCTCCTAATGCTGGAGGCTCACCAAAATAACACAAGTTGAGATTGCTGAGAAAAGTAGTGAGGATGAAGTGGGTGTAGCACGCAAATGCTAAAATTGGCATGTATACTTTTCACCGGGGTTAACGTCGACTATTGTGGTGTAGATTCAAAAATTCTAATTGCTGCTTGCTCTTTGCAGATAAGGAATTGGATGACACAACATTTTGACAATAAATCACTTGTCTCCATCATAGCACAGGGGAAGGATTTGTGTAATTCTCTGATACTGAGATATACTGTCTTCACCTGGTTAGTGCGAATTCTAGCTTACTGAACTCTAGATGCCCCAGAATCCAGAAGCCAACCCCGCCTCTTATCATAAAGAGGTTTCAACTAAGCAAAACAACAAGTTTTGTCCAATGGAATATGTAGCTCACGTGGGAGAAGAAATAACAGGAAAGCACCCTTCAGATCAAGGGCCCTCAAAGAATATATGTGAACAGAGTGTAGCTGTCAGCTGACTAAAACTACGTTCTGTCTCACCCTCCCAACATGCAAAACAATGACTGCTTCAACGTTTTATTCCTCCTTCTCCCTCTCCTCTTCTCGTTCTCAGTTTCCTATAGTCACTCTATCCCTCCCTTTCTCAGAGTTGTAATTTGGTTGTACTGGAAGCCATGTTCTGTAACCTTAAGCTACCGTGGGATCCACAGGGGCAATAAAAAAAAGCAATAAAACTGCTGTATGCAGTACTACAAAAAGGAACTACAACTCGAAGATTATAGAAACCTCCAGTCTATAGAAGCAGATATGTAAAGAACACTTTCTGTGTTAAGGGCCTTGCAAACAGGGAGCGATATACGCACACGCTGTTGCCTGGATCAACGACGGGTCTGCTACAGGTCTGCTCAAGAGCGGCGTGATAACGCGAGCGTAAAAAAATAAAACTAAACAGAATCCAGGTCTGGTTAGTCGCAGGCGTGTGCGCGAAACGAGCATGCGTGCAACAAATTCACGGGGCCACGCTCGCGTAAATACGCTTGCGTTGTCGCACCGTGATTTCTCAGCACAAAAACGCAGGTCTCATTGAAAATTAACTAGAGGTGCGTTTTATCGCTCCCCGTTTGCAAGGCCCTTTACTGTTTCTGATGATCTGATCTGTGGTCTGATCAGTGGATGCTGCTGGAGGACTATGATTATTATTAGGGCTGTTGAAATTAGTGAGTTAACTGAGTTAATTACATTTTGAAATTAATCTGATTAAAAATGTGAACGCGATTAATCCATGCTTGGATGACCCTCCCCATACATCCAATAATCCCATCCACTCTGCACTATCTAGCTCAAATCACATAGCACGACAACAGGGTGAGAGACAGATAGACACCATCCTCCCACACTATTTTTCTTATAAAGAATTAAAACATACATACGCACGTATTTAAATGTATATACAGTATACACCTTCTGTCATTGATCTTTCCATTCCAACAACAATATACACAAAAACATGGCATATTTTGGACAGTTCGAATGGTGATTAATCATGGTTAAATTAATTTCGAGGCTGTGATTAATCTGATTACATTTTTCACTCAACACCCCTAATTATTATATATAACAAGGTTCGGTATTGCAAGTTCAGACTTGACCCCTCACCTTGAACCAAAGTCCACATTCTAAAATGGGTCAAACCCAGGCCTATGCCCCACTTCTTACCCTAATAACATTTATACAATTTAGCAGTCTCTTCTACAGAGCGACTAACAATAAGCAAGATAAACACATACACATCAAATGTGTAGTGTGTATAATAATGCCTCTGTAAACTGGGATAACAGGTAAAACAAGAACGTAGCATCAGCCTAAAAACAATATATCACAATACTAATCTGTACATTGAAACTATAGGACACCAGGTAAACAATTAACCTAGCATCTGTCTAAATAACTACATTTCAACCTGTAGTCTACGAACTCTGCATGGTCAAGTGGTACAGGCTAAAGGGGTTTACGGCTAAAGACTAAAGATTACGGTGGAAAACTGGGAGTGAGTCTGC
The DNA here is from genome assembly GCA_900323375.1 of Benthosema glaciale. Lineage (NCBI taxonomy): Eukaryota > Metazoa > Chordata > Actinopteri > Myctophiformes > Myctophidae > Benthosema > Benthosema glaciale. The sequence goes on along the minus strand of OOFJ01120399.1, from coordinate 1,225 downwards.
AGTTCTAACGGCAATGGGGAGTTTGTTCCACAGTTTGGGATGTGTGGAGCGTTGCCCTGGGTTTAGGGAAGCTTCAGACAGCTTCTCTGGCTGATCTAAGTGAGCGGGAGGGGTTGTATGGTTGGATTAGGCGCTTTTTCCACCGGTTGGGAACCGGTTCAGTTCTTTTTGGTTCTTCTTCCAAAATTGGAACGTTAAATTATGAATTCCGTGTGCAAAACCATACCTATATTAAATTGTTATCACCATGAAACTTCCCCCGTTGAACACATACACAAAGGCAATCATTTATTGTATCACAAATCTTAGTATGGCAAAGTTACTACTGTATTAATTTACTTATATTGATCCTATAAACAATTTAATATAGGTATTAATTAATGTTCCAATTTTGGAGGTCGCTCATGGACTAAAAACTGGTTCTGAAGTGAACCTGGCTCCCAACCAGTGGAAAGGGGGTCTGTGTGGACAGCAACTGGGAACCAATGGAGGGAGTGGAGAATGGAGGAGACATGTGACATTTTTGGTTGGTTGAAGACCAAACGGCATTCTTGATCATTTGGAGGGACTTCAGTGCACATGACGGGAGGCCAGTGAGGGAGTTACAGTAGTCAAGTTTTGATATGGCTGATAAGGAGCCGTGTGTGAATGATAAGATTTGACTTGGACTTTGAGTAGGAGCTGGGCTGACTCCTGAGTGAGGAAGGGTCTAACCACTCTGAATGTTATAGTGTAAACCTACCAAGTGGATGCTGCAACTTGAATGAAAGCTGACTGTCCAATTACCTGGTGAAGCCACAAGGTAGTTAGATCCTGCATGATGGCAGGAACCTGTGAACTCAATGTTGCACTAGCTTCGGTCCCAGGCTTACTCATCTGCGAAGAGAAAAGCCTGGGCGCAATTTCCTGACCAATCACAGCACTTGTTTCATTCGCGGAGAATGTAAACTGATTTGTAAAGCATCAACGTAATTTCCTCGGGCGGAACTTCCGCCAAAATCCTGCAACTTCCGCCCAAACAACAAACGATAGCTTCTCCAGCATAGGTCTTGCCCAGGGTGATGCTGCACCATCTGGTGGAGTCAGGTTAGGACTTACCTGGGAAGAAGAGAACTCACAGTGTTGTGAGAAGACAGCCATTGTGAGATGTAAGCCAGACATGTAGTGATGCTGATGCACTCTTCTCTCTCTGCAGGGGGGGGGGGGGGGGGGGGGGGGCCCCCAG
>OOFJ01120394.1:0-10024 GCA_900323375.1 Benthosema glaciale | reverse complement strand
AATGGGTGCGAAGGGGGCACAACCATGGGTGGGACTTGACAAAGGGTAAATTATAGGCATGGGTGTGTAATCATCATCCAATCAGAGGAGAGAATAAAAAGACCAATAACAATAGTCTGTTTGCCTATTGGCATTTTCTTTACGTTTGAAAACAAAACAGTCCAACTTCTGTTTGTTGGCATTCGAGCCACGGACCATCATTTGATGACATTTGCCTTGTAGACCCAAAACTAAAGAATGTTGTTATCGTTGGATAAGATTTTGTACACAATTCCATGCTGTATTGATTTTCGTAACATTAGGAGAGATAACAGGCAAACGTTGACCAAAATAACAGTTATTCTACATCCTCTAGATTTCTTGTAAATTAAGTAATGCAGATGTTTAACAATAGGCCTAATTTAACTCTTGAGAGAGTTATGGGTTCATTTGGTTTCAAGTTCTAATAAGGGTCCATTTGGTTACAACTCTCCATCATTTAGCTGGGGACCACCTGGAACCCCCTCAAGGACCACTGGTGGTCCTCAGACCACTGGTTGAAAACCACTGTTCTACAGAGATGTGAAAGTTTCATGGTCAGATGAACCATTCTGCTAAATCCCTATAACCGACACTGACTTCGCTGATGACATCGTGCTTATCAGTCAATCATTGGAATACGCTCAGGCTCTCCTTCAGTCTCTTGAGCAGGCCTTGAACTGTGTTGGTCTTTATCTCAACGAGACGGAAATTGAATACGTAAATATATGCAAATCCAACAATAACCACATTATAAAAACAACACTCCTCTGAAACAGGTCGATGACTACAAGTATTTGGGTTCATATATATCTTCTTCCCAAAAGACTAGGAAGGGTATGGCCTGGTCAGCCTGCAATGACATGCATAAGATCTGGTCATCCCAGCTTAGTATGATGTTCAAAGTAAAAAATATTTAGGACGACCGTCGAGCCGATTCTACTCTATGGCTCCGAGACATGCACGCTTTCAAAGAAATTAGAGAAACGGTTGGATGGCACTTACACCCACCTTCTAATGAGAACAAACAAGTTAATGAGAACAAAATCAGTAAGCAGGAACTGGGGATGGCAATGAAGGACCAGAAAGTCTGGCGTGGCATTGTGAAATCCATGATCTCGACCGCGGTCTAAAAATAAAGATGATGATTCTTCACCATATTCTCCATAAGTGAATGTCCATAAGTGGATCTGTGTAAAAATATATATCTACCATATTGACATACTAGCTGCCGATACCAATATGGTTGGTACAAAATGTAAATATCAGCATTCCGATAATGATACCTTACCGACTGTAGGGCCTATATAGTTTTTCTGTGTTCTGTCAGCCTGAGAAATAGATAGGCCTTTATTGAGCCCCGTAGAGACATTCAGTTGCAATCACACAAAGCATAAGAAAGGAGAGCTTTGCAGGTAAGAATGGAGAGTGGATGAAAGGTATACCGTAATTGTGTCTTACTCCCTGATAGATCCTGATACCTCTCAAGCGTTTAACAAAGTAGCATGACAACTTAAGCGAAGGGAGTTAATAATCATTTTATCACGTTAATATATTAAGGCTACCCCTCTTTGCTTGTTTCCCTATTATCCTAATTGAGCACAAATTGATTAAGAGGTGCAGTGTAGCTATCAAGCAGCTTAGTTTTATCAGATGACAATTTAAGCCCCCATGATCCTATTAAAAGGAAAAGCAGCTAACGTTTCAAGGAGCTGTGTCAGCTTACAGGGAGGGAAGGGGGAGGGGCTTCAAGGAAAAAGGGAGGGTGAAAAAGGCTGAGAGACGTGTCCACTCCAACCTGAGCTGAGGTTTCAGAAAATAGCCTTCTCTATTGCAGTTTGTACTTATTGATATCTGTTCAAATCCTCTTCCTGTCTTTGAATGTTCTTTGTGACCCACTTCCTGAGATAATCTACCTAAGGTGTCTGTCTCTGACGGTCTCACCGCGTTTATTTATTTCCTTGAGGTATTCCAGTTAACTGAGGATAAGGTGGTGACCTGTTGGTGGTGGTGATGGAAATGCAGAAAAGGTCCCCATCTTTGAAGACCCTATTACTATAACAAGTCCCTAATTTGTTTGATTATACCTTTTAAGCCCATGTTTTCAGGCTGGGCTTTTAATCTTTTCATTTGTCACAACATTCATCAAATAGTTAACTCTTATCCACTTTGCCTAGATTTGAGCTATGCTTGTACAAAATGGTCTCGCCTGACCTATGGTTCATGGTTCCTTCATTAACAGTCTAATTCAATTACTTAATGTGGCAATAGCTGTCAGACCAGTTAATTGCTAATCTTTTACCTTGTAAACAAAGCTGATTCTCCACACACAAAGATGGTTTGTAATCAAAGATACTCTTAATTTTACTATTTGTAACAGACTGAAATACATTATTCACATACAAATTCCTTGACTTTTCAAAATGGGTTTCTTTGTGTATAAATGCAATGTGGTGCATTATTGTATCAAATGACCAATGGCCCATACAGTATTAACTCATAATGGTAAATCTAACACAAACATGATGGAAATCTTTAGCAGTTACCACTCATTAGCCTAAGAGTTTCAGTCATACAGCAAATGTCACACTCTCCTACACACCCTTCGGGTGTCTCCACACTTGAGCAGGTGACAGCTTGTGTTTTCGGCTCACAAGTGACGTCACGTCCTGTCATTTTCAATGGTGGTGGAGGGACTTTAAGCTCTGGGCTCGGCTTTAATTTTCGGCGAGGGCGAGCGTTTCCGGAAAGCTGGCCGTCGCGGCATTCTCCCGCGGGGGTGGAGCTTATTTTCCGTAGACTGTGAATCTAAAATCGGTCACGTGACATGACGTATGAGCTGAAAACACAAGTTGTCACCCACTCAGGTCTGTATAGGGCTTTCCTAGAGGGGTCTGGGACCTCAAGAGGAACTGACAATGATTATAAAGTGGGGGAGGAATGGGGAAAATGTAGAAAAGTGCACCAAAAATAGCAGATCCATAAGCTCACAAGCATTGTGAGCTCATGGGCTATTTTCTTTTCCAGCATGTGACAAAGTATAAATCAAACTTTAGGTGTTCACATGATGGAACACTTCTCCTCAGCAGACGTCTTCACCCCAGCCATGGTGGTTTGAGCTTTGGTTTTCATTTCCTCCACATCCAAGTTCGTTATCTTGGATTTAATTGCATCCACATCCATGTTTTGTATGTTGACAAGAAGGGACTCGTTTTTCACTTCGTCTTGAATATCTTCATCCACCATCTTTAAAAGCTCCTCCGGGACATCAATGTCATCCCCAGCCATATTAACTGTTGCTTCATCTTCAGCATTCTGTGTGAGAAGAGAAAATAGCAGCATAAATGACAAACAGTTGAGCATTCACTTCGAATGAGCGATAGCTTGTGTATTAGGGGCAACTGTGGCTCAGGAGGTAGAGTGGGTCGTCCAATGATCCGTGGGTCCTTGGGCAAGACACTGAACCCCAAATTGCTCCTTGCATGGCTTCCGCCGCAGTCGGTGTATGAATGTGTGTGTGTGAATGGGTGAATGTAATGCACTATGTATGTAAGGCGCCTTGGATAAAGGTGCTATATAAATGCACCATTTACCATTTATTGATAATTCAACAATGAAAAAAAAAAAAACATAATTCCATACAAATTGTATTGATGATTTAAAAGGTGCAGACCGTAAATAAAAATAAAAGTCAAATGGATAATCACAAAAAAAGTTGTAGTACATAAACATTCAAACGGTACAATGAACAACGATACAAAAAATACATCACAAAATATAGTCTAAACAATTCATGATGATAACTTAAAAAGGGACCAGGGATGCGAACACGTGGAGGATGCCACTGACAAGAGACACTGTGAAGGTCACTGGATGATCGTGTTGTTTGTAACCCTGGGTCTATAGAATCTTATTGTTGATAGGAATGATAGCATGGCTATAGCCTGGCTCCAGGCCTGAATCGCTACCATTAAAACATGTCTGGCTAAGTCATGGCTTGAATGGGCTGTTTAGTTCCTTACCTCTGGTAGTCTGTATTTGTCTCTGAGATGTCCCCTTAGATTGGCTCTTTCAGCCTTCTTTGTGGCAAACTCCTTGTCACGTTCAATCCTACAGGAGACACATGTACAGTACATCAACAGCAGCATAAGAAAGTTGTAATTTGACAGTCCACGGAACCATCACGGTCCATTTTTACTCTCAGAGGAGTGCTGTGATCAGTTCAGAAGCCCTCCTACAGTACCAGTGCAGACATCATCATGAATGGGGAATCCAAGTTACTACAAACTACAGGCTTTCTATTCCTGGAAGGTTAGCAGGCTATAATAGAAGCCATTGTTCTCGCATTAATAAAATACAAATTTAGAAATCTTGTTTGAAATGACCAAACCTGCCTACCGATTATGTCACATACTGTACCTACCATATACCTCTGAGACACACCAAGTGGACAGAGATGGTACCAATTATATGAACATAGGTTAAACATGGATGAACATATGTTTCTGCATGAACTGTTTGAACCAGTTGCTTGAAAGCAGTAACAGGTTTGCATTGTGTTCATATATCCCTACTTTAGGGATCACTGCTTCTTGGACGTAAACCCTGATAACAGGGTCCTGGCAGAAGGGGAATGCATTAAAGGGCTAAAGGTCAGACAAGGGAGCAGGTGGCCATGTGTAAAGGCTTTCATTGACGGTTGGTAATATTGTCACATTACCGTAATGTTATTAACAAGGTAAAACATTTGACACATTAGGGGAACAAAGTCACACCTCTCCTTTCAACTAAACATTCTCAACTTTGGTACATGTATAGCTGGTCATAAGTCAAAATATTCATCTTTCTGTTGCTTTTTTGTGATCAAGGATCTGGCCTTAGAAATATATTCACTCTCATGGTATGTGGAAGCAAACACTTTTAGCATAGTAAAATGCACTGAACAAGTCCTTTTATGAATTGAGCAAGTAAAAATGCTGTTATGACAGGTTTGGTAGCAGGGGACAGAAAACAGCAGGATTCTAAGAGATTTCCAGAAGCATACAGTAGTGCTATTTGCCATGATGTAGTATAAACTGGAAGTGAAATGGCATAAAAAAGTAATAAAAACTGCCAGAGTGGAGAGCAAATACTTTTTGGACAGAGGCTCCCCGTGCACATGAGGAGGGGTTGGCTGATTTATCCTGTGTGCAGATGACAACAGGTGTGCAGTCACAACTAGCTCCAAAACACCTAGCTCAGGCTCAGCAAATGTGAGTTGTATTAGGACCTTACCCGTTGTGAATATATGAACACCAAATTATGTACAGTGTTGGTAATGCAATGTAATAGATCACATTACTGATTGGGATGGAATTGTCCTGTGTCGCTATAGCACACGTAGGCTACGCTATGGCAAACATAGCTGACTTATGGGCCAAAAAGCATGTTTTAAAATTCCTTATTTGCGGCACCCCCTATGGCTGATAATGGAATTGCTTTGGGCTCTTCGTTGTTTAAACCTTGGACATTCAGTTTGTGATTTGTGTCATTTATTTGTAAAACCGGACCCTCCCACTGACTTTGGAAGCGTATTACAGCTGAACGATATGGACTATGAAAATTAGTAAGTGGAAGAGCCAAAAGTGTGTTTTGAAGAAAAGTGAAATCTATCCCGACGCAAAATGTAAAGTGGGCTGTTATAGCGCCACCATGAGGCCGACGGGTTGAATTACTTATTACATTTGAATAATTATTAGGAGCCTCCCTTCCACATGTTGTAACTGTAGCTCTGACGGTTTCTGAGGGAAACTTGATGTGAGTTTTTGCATTTGCCCATGTAAGTGGAAGGGAAGTTTTAATGAAATTAATTATTAATGAATAATTTGTTAATTTGGAAAAGAGGGCTTCGTTATTCTCTCCATAATATTATGGTCAATGCCTGTGTGAAAAGTCGGAGCGATTGGTGCAGCCAGTGGGAGCTACGACAGTTTAAGACGGACATTCATTCTGACATTTACTTAAGTAGATGTTATGCTACCTTGACAGACGTTATGTGCAACAAAAATCAATAGGTCAACAATATCACTATATCAGTACCAGTGCCACCACTGAAACTGGACAGGGCCCAAATTGGCCAATTGATTGATTACACCTGATCGCACCGCACTAGTATAGGCTAAAAGTGAGATTCTCAGAGCACAGGAACAACACTGTGGATGTACGTATATCATGGCCAGGCAGTTACAAAGCAAAGGTTATGCCAAAGTTGAACATCGATCGCTTTAAGAAATTCAACCCGCTTCTCTGCTCTCTTTTCAGTTTTCACCAATGAAAGTTCAACAGAATGTTATGGTATGTTAGCTAATTTGATTACATTAGATAATTGACTAAAATTTTAAATAATCTATGATTGATCTATCTGTCCTGAACGACTTGATTATTTCAAAATGTCTAAATGAACTAGTAATTCAGCAATTATGAGCATAAATGTAGTACAAAAGTAGAACAACTACAGAACAATAAAATAAATGTATACATTTTGACAGTACAGGCTCACACAGTCTGCCTTGTACAGGTCAACCACAGTAAATAAAGCTGCCATAACTGTTTATTGCGACCTCAGGTCGCATTTACTATGAAATTGTAAATTGTCAGTCAGTTGGTTGGTTTGTTGGTTGGTCACCCCAGGTCACGTGACTTCGTCATCACTATTGGCCAGCAACTGTACTTCTGACCTCAAACCTCAAACCTTTAGATCTCCATATATGGAGCTGACCTGTTCTGACATTCCATATTGAATCTTCCCCTTCCATCCTTCCTCTTCGATGTCTCCCTTTTGACTGACACGTGTCCATTAAAACTCTAGACAGGCCTCCCCCAAAGTTATTAGTGCAGCCACAAAAACTAGAGCTCTCAACAGGCCAGAAAATGTAGGCCCGGCTCTACTTGGGCCCTCATCAAGCACTGTACACTCAAGACACTGCCCCCGCTGCCACACTAGAGTTCTCATCAGGCCCGGAAATTAAGACCAGGTTCTAACTGGGCACTCATCAAACCCTGTACACTCAAGACACTGCCCCTGCTGCCACCCTTACATCTGATGTCAGATCAGATGACCTGTTCTGACATTCCATATGATGATCTGACCACATCAAACCCTGTTCATTCAAGACACACTCCCTATATGGCCAGTACAAAATGCATTCCATATGTTGATCAGACTCCCAGCAGTCTGCTGTCACCTAGGCAGATGCGTGCACGCAACCTCGCCTCGCGCTCCTGTCGCCCAGGCCAGTTTTGTGACAAATGTGTGTTCGTTTTTAAATGTTCCAGACAGTCAATAAACCTGTCAAACATCTGTTTTGTTTTGTTTTTTCTGTTGAAATTATTAGTTTTATAGTGCACTGTCTGAGAGAACAGTACAGTAGCACTAAGTAAGAGAGCCCTGTATAGTTTTAGGATGCACAGACAATAATCTGCTCAGGCTATTTTCAGAGCCAGAGACAATAAACCTCTCCCTAAAGCTAGCAGCTAAGCCATGCTACCTTCCTCTGACGTTTCAGAAACACGTCAGAGGAAGCCAAACATTAGTAGGCCTATAGTATTAGTAGGCCCATAGTATTGCTAACCTACTAACATACTTTACTAATTGCTAACCTACAGCAGTTGGCTACACATACTCTTTTGAGAAGAATGTCTATTTATTCCCATACTGTATGCTGACACTTACCTGATATTGAATAATGTAATAGATAGGCCAATACATTGGAATACCTATGACCTTACAGGCGAATGCAAAGGCTCAACTTATGTAACTTAGATAGCATCTCTTGTAAACTAGCACTATATAGTTTAATTATATACGGTATAGATATATTCCACTGTAATGTTCATAGCTTACATATGATTCACGATTCACCAGGCTTAGCTAAACGAAAAAGGTCAAGTTAAGACTAGGTAAGACATTTTAAGATAATGCTTTGTAAAAAGGTAGGTCTTTAGTCCATTCTTAAAAGCATCAGTGGACTGTGGTGCTCTTGTGTGCTTAAGGGACGGGGTTCCACAGACATGGGGCTGTGTAGCAGAAGGCCCGGGCGCCCATTGTACATATGAATGGAGCTGATTAATGTTTCAATACAGTGCACTTGTTCTATCCTGTATTCTTGGCCTGTGATGATGGTCAAGGCTTGCTGTGCTGTGGGATGTGCTGAAGAGCTACATGTCCAGCCCAAACTGCCACAGGAAAAACAACTCCCTGAGCAGAATGGGTCTGGCACTCCTCAATTTGAATTACATTTCCCTCAGCCCAAAATTGTGATGGACCAATCAGAGCCCACTATTCAAAGTGAGACTTTTTTTTGTTGTGACGTTGGAATCTGTTTGGAACTGCCCCTCGGAAATAAAATCTCAACACAGAAGTTCCAGACTAATATCTACGCAGTGATATTAGTCTGGTCCATACCAGGCTAACATGTCCTGGGATCCTTAGAGGCTTATTTCACCCACTAATCCCTTATTGTTGTAGGTCCGTCATATTTCTCTATATAACAGCACACTTTTATGAAATGCTAGAGCATTATGGTCGAGTCTGTAAGTGACTTCACACCATGGTTTTATATGCCACAGTATTGAATTGTTTATTGTAGGTTCAGTATTTCAGTTCCAGGCTTTAGGTCTGTGAGTCACCCAATGATTTTAAGTACGGTAACAATTATATATTTTATTCCAACAGTTGCACCTCCAGTCACGTTTCAACTCGATTTACATCTGTCACAACAATTTCATATTCCTGGGACTGTTCCCAGTCCTAATGTCTAATGACATATGAGATTTACTCACTTCTCCTCCATTTGTTGTTTTTGGTACTCGTCAAACTGTTCCCTGGACATGCCTTTAGCCGCAGGGGTATCCTCACCACCTCCAGGGCTCTCCTCTGCTCCTCCACCCGTCATGTTCTTCAACTTATCGCCCAGCATTTGCTTCATAAGGAATGCCATGGCTATAGTTCTCTTGGATGCAGTGAATCAGTCCAAGGGGGTGGCAGCGAGGCCACTACAAAGGAACCCACAAAGAAAAAAACCTTGGTCAAGTTTAAATGCAGCCAAAGTAATATCAGCACATGAATAAGAGCTGTCGTCTTTGGTGACTTTCTAAATGGAAACCTCTGGCTACTGCCTGATAAGATAATGGGATATGAGTATCAATGTGTTATGACTGGGCTCAAGAGCTTAGCTCATAACGGCCAGCCTACTAACAATGCTCTTCGCCATGGCACACAAGATCCCGCTGGACAGACCCCAGACATGTACGCTATATTGGCTACCCAAAGTTAACACATAATTATTGCATCTGGCAGCTAGCTATATTTTGTGGGATTCAATGATGAAAATCCCCAGGGTTGGGATTAAACCAAATTGTAATATAATACTGTTTCTGTTTGTATATACTACACTACAGTATGCAATCAGTATGTATAAACAATGACAACATCCAAGGATTAGTGAAATTCTGGCATGCCAGGCTTTTGCCAGCATGGTGACCCAAAAGGGCCGCTCTCTAGTTGATTTGTAGCCTCTCTAGTGCATTGTACAATAAGCAAAACATCATTCTCTACTCTATACTAAGCTAATTTAACAAAATAGGATTTATACTGTCTGGTCAGAGGCTCTCTCTGAGTGGCTGATTGGCCAGATTGGGTGATGAAAAGTAACTACCGGTAAGTCTTACGTAGTAATGTAGGCTACTTAAGTACAATTGTGAGGTAATTGTAGGCTACTTTTCATTACAATTTCCAGTACTTTTACTTCTACTCCTCCACCACATCTCAGAGGCAAATATTGTACTTTTACTCCACTAACCTACCGGACTTTTTCTTAATAGCTAGCCCATAGACATATCTATGAGCTAGCCTACTTTTCCCACCACTGTCCACTGCATACACACTACAGACTGGATGTGAGAAGCTACCACCACAATCCAGCAGATGGCGGTAACGCAACGAGTATGGATGACAAACCACAATCAA